>JBBPSM010000303.1:0-15281 GCA_038093595.1 Butyriboletus regius
TGAGAAGGGTGGGTGGGACTGACAACTGAATGATACAGGGGGACCGAGAAGGGTGGGTGGGACTGGCAACCAAATGATACGGGGGGACCGAGAAGGGTGGGTGGGACTGACAACCAAATGATATGGGGGGACCGAGCAGGGAGTGGCTGATTGCCAATAGATACGGGGGGACCGAGCAGGGTGGGTGGGACTGACAACCGAATGATACGGGGGGACTGAGCAGGGTGGGTGGGGCTGAAGGCTGATGGATACGGGGGCACCGGGATGGGTAGGTATCCCTGACCTCGGTGTAGACGGGGAGACTGAGCAGGGTAGGTGGGACCAACAACCGAATGATACGGGGGGACCGAGCAGGGTGGAAGTGGCTGAATGCCGATGGATACGGGGGGACCAAGCAGGGTGGGTGGGGCTGAAGGCCAATGGATACGGGGGCACCAGGATGGGTAGGTATTCATGACCTTGGTGTAAATGGAGGGACCAAGCAGGGTGGGTGGGACCGACAACCGAATGATATGGGGGGACCGGGCAGGGTGGGAGTGGCTGATTGCCAATGGATACGGGAGGACCAGGCAGGGTAGGTATTTCTGACCTCAATATATATGGGGAGACCGAGCAGAGTGGGTTTGACCGAACACCGATGGGTACGGGAGCACTGGGCAGGGAGGGTGGTGCTGAGTGCCGATGCAAACAAGCTGACTGCACCGGGTGAGTATCTTTTGGCACAAAGCATACGCTTGGATTGAGCAGTGTGAATGCGACTAATCTCAATGTGAGGGGACCGACAAGGTGTATATTATAGACCTTTGTGAAAGCACCTTGTACAATGATAGACCCAGGTGTGGTTTGTGCCCTTGAGTGCAATTTATATGCATCAGGATTATGCTCGACCGGTCCACCTGCAAGGGTTACCCACCGCTCATCTGGTATACCTTAGTGTATATCATGGGCTCCGAGCGGGCAATGTGAGATTGACTTCGGTTTGAGACACCATTCCTTTCGCAGTCCTATACTGACCATTCCCTGTATATATCAATTCTAGGAGGATCTGGCAGAAAATGCATCTATTCTAGCTAGGATAAACATGGGTCGGGCTGCTTGCACAGGCCCATACCCAGATTAAGATGTGAAACATCAGTTTCCATGGGAATATGTCACCCTATATCTGTGGTGAATCACGCTTTGTCTGACTGCTGCAGTTCTTCTTTGGTCTCCCCCATGAACCTCCCTGAAATTCCCGATGATTGGACGATATCCTATACTGATAAATTGGCCAACTATATGATTTCCAGATTTTGGGAAGCCTTGGGGACCACTCAGGACATTTCGCAGAAATGTATTCCCCACCCACAAATTCTAATTCAGACTGTTTGTGAGGCAGATCAGATGATTGATATCATTGTAAGGGCATACCAGAACAAGGGTATGCTCTTGCTGGTTTGATAATTATCCACTAATGCCCACCCAGTGACAATCGATGATATTGACATCATTCGGCTCGGTGAACAGGTGAAGCAGAGGGGCAAATAAATGAAACCGTCTGATGCAGATATTCAGGGTTATAGGGAACTCACTGAACCCACCATTATCACCGATCACTTGGGCTATGTCTTACTTTGGTATTTACCTCGGGCAATAAGTGAGCCTAATCAAGTGAGTCTGTCTGTCACAAAGCCCCCCAACATATTGACTTCCAGTTCAAACCAGTGACATATCTGGGAACAGCTGCTGCTCTTGTCGCAGCCACTTTCAAGCAGCGTGATGGAGAGCTCTCCTCAGGCATGGTGAACCTCGTTGGCAAACTTTCACCCCGGGGCAATGCTGCGGGGGATGATCAATCTGTCTCTGGCATGGTTTCAACAGGGTAGAAACATTGGTAGTTTTTTCCTCACACTCCTTCATTGACCGGATTTCGGCCAACGGGGGATGAATGGGCTACCTGAGGTCTCGGCACTGCTAAAGGCTTGCCAGGGCAAAAATGGAGCCCGGAAGTGGTTAATCACCATGCAAGAACATGCTGCCCTCCTAGCAGCATCGGTAGCCATCATGCATCCCAACATGTATGAGATGGGTCGGGAGGCGATGGTTAGGCTCGGCAACTGGGTGGCCGTGCAGGATGACCCTGACTTGAGGAAGGTATTTCCATTGTGGTCGTCTGTTTACAGCGTCGTGTCCATCATGGCAAACCAAGCTAGTCCATTCCACATCGACATAAATGGTAGGCCTCAGTGGTTGGACCTTCTCATCTCAGTCGGCAGCTATACCGGACTTGATTTCATGATTCCAACCATCACACATCAGGTTCGGTATGATCCAGGCATGGTGATTGCACTCTCGGGGCAAATGCTAGAATATAGTGTTGGTCAGGCAGAGGGGGAGCGGGCGGTAGTCTCTTATTACATGCGGGACAATGTCCATAAATTCTTGGATGTTTCCTGCTGTAATTACATGCAACATTCAATGTGGGGAGGATAATGAACAGGAAATAGGTGGTAAAGCTTGGATCACAAAGTGTAAATATTTAAAAATTGGTGTGTTTCCTGTGATAACCGGCCGACCACATGTTACCAATGCTTCCAACATGATTTCTGCAGCCGAACCATATCCACCTGGGACTCTATCATAGTGGCTTCAGTCTGCTCCAGCTCAGTAATGTTTTGCTGAAGCTTGGCCAAAATGTTGGCCTCCAGCGCATCCAGCCGAGCGTTGTGGGCCTTGTCCAATAGAGACTCATCTGTCGGCCAACAATCCTTGTGACATGTAAGCTGAGGATGATGGCGTCATTGATGCACTTACCTGGAAGAAGGCGTCTGCCCTTTCATATGAGTCGGACAGGAAAAACTGCGATGCCTCTTTATGATAGGATGGCATGTCATCCACCCATCATGGATGCTGGAATCCATAGGTGGGCATACCCACAGTTGGCTGCCAGTTCAGTAGGAGCTCCGGGGTTTGAGTGATACCGTCGATCTATATGTCTTGATTTCCGCAGATGATGTCCAATTTCAGATTTTCTGGGCTGGCCCCGACTTTGATGATTCGGGCACAAGACAGGGTCGGCGGGGGTACTGTTTGCACAGGTGCATACAATGCTAAGAAAAAGCTTAAGGTATTCTGCAATGTGATGTGATCAGGAAGCCCATCAGTCATGTGTAAGGCAGGAAGCATACTGACTCCATGGACAAGTTATCATACCAAGTTGCCGGCCATTGTTCTGCTGGAAGTTGGGCAAGATATGCAATGGCCACTTCAATCCGGCACTTCTGATACCAGAGCATCATGTGGAGAGAGGTGATGGGTGTGTTGTCAGGAAATATCTCCATGGCAGAGGGTTGAGGAAGGGGGGTAATAATGAATCTCAGCTTGTGGAGGTATACGGTTATTTGTATTCAGTCCACACGGAGCCTGGAATATCCTGGATTCACCAACAATGGCAGACACTTTTGGACGGGCTATGTATATTTGTCATGACATGACATCGGCTTAAGCAATGGGGCTACTATCAAACATCTCCAAACATTGTGATGCTCGGCAGGTTTCCCAATTTGCATGACACTGCTCCCAAAGCCATGCATAGATGGCCTGCTGGCGGGCGGCATAGCATGTTTGTCCTCGGTCATCATTTTCCTGACTGCGGGCTGCCTGCTCTTCTCATCAATGAGATTTGTGATCAAAGTAATTGATGGTCCATTCAAACTCAGCCATCAGCAGCTCTTCCTCCTCTTTCCACCTATCCATTGTGGCCTTTGCACGTAACCAATGTACCCGGTAAACTGCAGATGATATAAGATTTGTAGGAAGATTCAGTCAGATGTGGAACATACATTCAGACATCCAGTCGTTCATCATGGTGTCTCTCGGTATATCCATTGACCAGAACCAGGCCAGCTTGTTTGAGTTCTGGTTGCGGGAATTGGGCTCAGTCACTGCTGTGCTAACCTTAAGGTCCTTGTCCTTCAATGTCTGATATCTAGCCATCATGTCATCATCAGCCGAAAGATGTACCATCGCAGATCTGCATCTCTGATATATAGCAACATGCCAACTGACAACTGCTTCCACGGAATTCACCTTCCCCCAGGCTCAGGTGGTCTTTGAGTGACTGGCAGCATGCCGAACTTTGGTTTGGAACAACACTGCCTTGTCTGCCAATGCCAGCTGTATCTCATGCAAGGCATCATTGGCTTGGCTGGCATGAAGTTTCAGCTCCTGTTGAACAAGGTGGCCAGCCCCTAGCAACATGCATTTATCCAGACCCAAGTTAAATGGTAATGGCAGCTTTGCCTCATAGGGTTGTTTACCACTCCTTCATCTCCGACGTTACTCTCCCTGTCTGATATATCGGACAGCACTCCATCATCATCTTCATAGCAGATGAAGGTGGGCACTTTGGCAAAAAAGTGTGAAAGTTCAATAGCCAGCCGATCAGCTCGGCGAGCGAGTGCCAACCATTGAAGATCGGTAGCCCTTGATCCCGTCCGTCTCATGTCTCTTCGAAGTGAGATCTGAGCCTCCTCGAGTTTCAGCCCCTTGGACAGCCATGTTGCTGCTCCACGGTGCATGTCAGGTGTTTGTGTGATGGCCTCAAGCATTTCAATCTCTATGGCCTTTATGGTGGGTGCCATATTCATGGAAGTATAAATAAGAGTTCCCTGTGAGCACATCTCCTCTTCTGACCTACCTTTATCTAGTTGTACCTTGAATATATCCATTGCTGATAGATCACCAAGTCGTCTCTCCATCGCCTTCCGCTCCTGGCTCAGCCACTATTGTCTTTGAATGCCTGGAACGCCCATGTTGAGGTTGTGGAATGTCTCCCAGGCTGACGCCGAGGATTTCCGAGTGGCCTTGAGCTTCCTGGCAAGACTTCCAGCTGGCATAGATGAGTATAGGAAGTTTCCACCAATAAACACATCAATGCAAGAATGTACACATTTAGATCATTTTGATGAAATTGGAATCATTCATCTGGAAATCGAGCAGCTCCTGCTGATGGGGGGAGGACATTCCCTGTGTAGATCCTGACACGATGTTCAAATTAGCCCACAATGTCTCAATGATCTCGCCATCGACCCATCTCATCCCAGGAATAAACAAGGGAGCATACTGAGCAAAACATGAGGATTAATGGCCGTGCACATGCCACATTCCAATACCAGGCACAATATTCATATTTGATGGCAGCTGGATGAACCTGTTTCTACTTAGCCAGGCTGGGAGCTTCTTCATGTAAGAGCAATTAATGTCATAGAAACTTATGACCCTTGAAATATTGTCCATGTTGTGGGAGAGAGCATTGACAAATGAGTAGTCCATGTTAACCTGCCTGCAAGGTCCTGAGCAATGGTATAACCTTCCCAGGAAATCTGTTACCTCTCCCCCTTCTGAAAGTCAACTACTGAGTGCAGAACACAGCAATCATGCTGAGCGCATGCCAAACCTCCGATCCCGGTGGCGTCCAACTTGCCTCGGCTGGCATTTGTTTGGTTCACGGCTCGGTGATTGTTGCAACTTGACTGCTGGTCTTCAGTCAGCGATCAGATACAGGGAATTCCCGGTCAGCACAATTACCTCCAGGGGGTGGTGTGTCTCCTTCAGATACTCGCAATAGTCTTCGTGAGTCACCATATAGCCAAGGCCATCCATGAGCCAGATTTAGTCATCTGCCTTCCTCTCTCGCATATGTTTGGCCTTGAAGTTTCCATCCATGATAACAGTTCGGCAATATTTCCAGCTATCAGGAAGTTGATTGGATGGTGCATCCGTCAAACAAAACCTTAACTGACCTGAAAAGCTCGGTTACCGACAACTTCATATTTATCCCGGGTTGCAGACAGGCAGGGCAAAAAAAAGCAAGATCTCCTTTGGTTGGGCCACTGGACTGGTGGCCAAAGCCATTCCACTTAAGCAGCTTGAGCAGCCTCCACTGCCTGGTGACCCGAAGCAACTCTCAGTAGCAATTCTGGCCCTATCTGAGTGGGTAATTTGCAAGAAATGGATCTGGAACATATGGGCACAACATGGGGAAACACATTGGAGGTTATCCTTCAGAGTTTGCTATAATAGTTCATTTCCGAGGTTCCACACTCCAGGTTATCCCAGATAAAATCATCTAGCAAGGTGAAGGTAAACATGGTCTGCGGCATTTGTAATGTTGCCGGATAAAGTTTGGAGTGCAAGAGTTGAAGATATTCCAGGTCTGATCCAGAGCATGTGCAGTAATTGATGGTCATGAAATGGATACCAGTCACATCAACCACAGTCAGATAATCCGACCTGTTCGGCAGTCGAAGGTGTGGTGGAATGTCTTCCTGGTCAATGTCTTCCCATGCCTCATCATCCAAGGGTACAGGGCCTCCATAATCACTTCGATGTTCATGATCACCACTGGGACAAGGGTCCCCATTGTGTCCAAGATAGAGCTCAAAGCCAGTCTGCAGGAGTATCTTTCAAACATTGTCAACAAGGGAGATGATTCCTATAACACACCAAGATAAGAGATGAATCTTCGAAGAATGTACCAGTCCATTGCTGGATGCAGTGAAACGGATATCTCTGATGCCAATTCCAACAGCACCTGGTGCAAAACAAGGGCTGACCAAAACAGTCTGAACACCGATAGATGCCATTCCCATGGCATATATCACATTCTCGGGGATGAGATGGTACTTCCATGTCCAACAAAGCTTGCAAAAATTCTTGTTTGTGAGCAATCCATTCCCAGAGATAATCATTTGATATCTATAGCCATATGAATCCGCATCTTCACCAAAATAATGGACGGTTACATTTTTCGGAGGTAATCGGATTGGCTATATCTCATCTAATTCTACATTGGCTGCATTTTGCCTGTGCCGGATATCACCAGACTAATAACTCCAAATGTGCTGAAGAACATACATGTCAGTACCGAAGGTAAACTGAGAGCTGGATGGCCCAGGCTTGCTCGGGCTTGCTCGGGGTAGGTTGAATTGATTGCGATGGAGTCATGGAAGCAGCATCCTTGGTCGCATCCAATCTGATAAGACTCATCTTGGGCCCCCTTGTCGTATTTTTTGTAACCCATGTGGTATGAGTAACTCTTGCAGGGTTAATATTTCATTTGGAGGGATTCTTCGGCATTCTTAGATGGATGGAAGGCTATTGGTACAGTAGCATCCAAACATAGATACAGCTCACTTCGCAATGTGAGCCATAACATGCATCGGTCACACCTCTGTTCACCCACGTGGTTTTTCGGACACTGTAGTGTGTTATCTTGGCTAGTTCGAGCTGAGTCCATGGATGTCAGACTTTGATCCTGCACCCGCAGCATTACTGTGATTGAGTAAGCTCGGCTGGAGGCATCTGCAAAGGCACAATGGAATATTATTGTTTGACCACTCTACCTCTGGCCATTTCAAAGCAACGATTGGAGGAAGGCAGGGAAAAATAGAATAATCAACCCACAACAGGGTTAGTCACCTTTGGGGAGGCTGCTTCCCCCTCGGGTAGTTTTTCAGATCCGGGCATGTTGGATATACTGTATTACGATCTGATGGCGTCGGCTATATGGGGCCTGGAGTCATCTCCTTCCCTTATTATGATCTGATGGCTTTGGCTATATGGGGCCTGGAGTCATCTCCTTCCATTACGTAGTAGTGACAGGCAGAACTCAAAATGGAATATGCACAGACACCCCCGCCATCACTGCATGGTGCCTTGGAACTCTGTCTGACATCAACTATGTATGGAAATGAGTTGAGTCTGCTTACCCAGCATTGCCAGTGTTATATGACCAAGTTGGGTACTCAGTAGCCTGGCTTTACATCCTGTATGTAAGGCCATTTGTCACTTCAGGGCACTGGGCCGAGGTATCAGGGGTTTTTCCATTATGGCGTAACCTTGGCTACTTGGCACACATAGCAGTTGTAAACCCAATGTCAGATGAAAGGTGAAGGGTCATACTGTACTCTGAGTCAACCCTCCGATATGCCTGACTGCTCACAGGTTTACGCCGAGACCGAGTATCAAGAAACCATCTCTAATGATTTGGAAGATGAGATAGAGGAAGGGGAACCCCAACCCAATGATATCTCTGCTGAAAATGAGGCAGGGCCATCTCGCATCGAAACACAGCATAAAGGAACCGGCATATCCGACTCTGTGCTATGCATTCTCCAAGGGGGATGGCCTTCATGGAAGGCAGCAAGAGGTAAGAAACGACAAACAATCTGGAGGGCTCTGGCTACAAAGATCTGGCAACTGAGGGAAAATCTGACCTTGGAGCATGCTGTGTGGGACCATAAACTTCTGGTGAGAAAAATTTACCATGGCTTGAAGAATTGATTCTAAAATTGAGGAAGTCATACCTGAAGTGGATGCACAAACAAGGACAGATAGGAAAGAAGAAGGATGGCATCACTCTCAGCACAACATGGACAGCTTGGTCTGTGATCCGGGAGCAGTGCAAAGAAGACATCAAACGGACCATAGAGGAATGGTTTAGTGCCTGACCAGGGTCCTTGGCAATGTTTCAGCATTACCAGTCTGTGCTGGCAGAGGTGATGAAGGGTCTCTCTCCCAATGAGATTGAGGATGCCGAGTCAACTACTACAGCATGGAATTTACGAGGTGCCTCAGCTGAAGCAAAGGCATGGTAAGCATTATTTAGCAGATGATATTGAAGATGCTACAGGTTATATAGGTTTGCAACCTGGGGCGTAGCTTCTGCGATGAAGCAGTTCGCCCAGGAAATGTGGAAGAGAGGAGGGATCTGGATGGCCATACTGACTGGATTCAAGGATGAGAAAGGTGAAATCTTCTCCACCCCGTAGGTCAACTCCAGCCATTTCGGTTCTGCTAGCCATCTGATGGCGAAAAGGTTTGACTTCAACTCAGCCATTGAAAATGGCCCAGCCTTCAAGGGCTTGGACGCCATTCAAGGGGAGTGGGATAGGTATCTCGGCCGATGTTTTGAACCAGCAATGGATGGGGGGGAGAGTGACGATGAAGGTGAGGATATGAACCCGGGGGAAGCCAAAAAGTGGAGGAAGCCCAGGCAGAAACGTGGTGATGATGCAGTAAATATGATAACCTGGTCAGATGGAACCATCTGGATCCCAGATTTCACCGGCCACAGCTGAGCCGATATGCAGAACATGGTCAGGGGCTTCCTCACCTCCCACTACCACAAGTCCCCTTTATATCCAACCTCCATTCCGAGACTCAAAGTAGTATCTAGGCTTGATTTGCAAAAACCTGAAGGTTTCGGCACCCTTCAAAAGGCTGGGCGAGTTCCAGGGTGACCTGTTCAGGTCTGAACATCTTCCAGATAATTTTACCTTTCCAGATGATCCAAGCCACATGAACACCAGTGATATAAGGCACTTTCTTGAATTCATTTGCGAGCGACAACAGAATGTTCCAGATGATATCTTCTTATTCCAATCCCGGCTGGATGGGAAAAATCGGCTGCAGGATCCAGCAGAGAGTGGAGATGAAGACCTGACCCAGGTAAAGCAACGGTGGAGATTCTGGAATACGCAGCCGAGACCGACAGATCAGCCTCGGGACTGGGACCAGGAACAGGTTGACAGCGGCATTGATCAATCAGATTCTCAGGAGGAACATGGTGTGCGGTCTAGCTCTGCGATCAGAAATGGAAAGCGCAGGGAAATACAGAGCCCATCAGTCCCATACACTGATTGGTCCAACAGTGAAAACGATGTCGGCGAGTTACCTCGGAAGTCTGTTGCATTTACAATGGGGTCGCGGAAACAAGGTATGTGGTTACCTGCACATTCAGAACATTCAACTCAAGTTACACAACAGAAGGAATGACAGCAAGGCATACCCGCATGGAGGATGGTGGTAACAGAACAGTCCAGAGTGGTGAAGAGCACCAACCAAGACCAATCAAGGTCAGACCTCCAAGAGGCGGTAGGCTCCAATATCTAAGTCACATTCAACGATTGATTATCGGCGCCTTCATGTGCAGCTACGAAGCAGTTGGGAATAACTCCAAGATCAGAGAAGGACTCATCACAACCCCCTCAACAGCCATTCAAGGTTGGACCACCAAGAAAAGGTGGGTAACATGCTTGTAAACAATGGTTCATTGTGGATATCATGGGAGAATCTGTTTCAAACACTGTCAATTCAGGAACCCAGGAGATCGCAAGGCCAATGAATACTCAAGAGACTCAATCCAGGAATGTCCCAAGTGCCGGGAGGTCTGATCAGGTGACTCGGGTCCAAGATGCCATCGTAAATCAGCTGATTACCAAGGCGAATGCACCTGTAACTTCCTCCATAGGACAGCCAGAAGAACATGCCGAAGCAGTCGAATCGGTGGCCGAGATACGATGGTCCGGGGCAATCCTCGCCCAAAGCCCACAATGAAGAGACCTGCCCCAGTCAATGATGGTGGCAATGGTAGGTTGCTGGATTTCAGCTTGGATAGACCAGGGGTATTCATAATAAATTTAGCACTGGCATCCCATCCAAAAAAATTGAAATCGGCGATGGAAATACCAAAGGCTTTTCCCGAGGTCAGTACAGCAGACGCCGATGGTGGTGCAAAACCAAGGAATCCAAAGCTGAGGTCCTGTGCTCACACCCTGGGAACATCTATTGAGACGTGCACTGAACCTGACGGTACTGTTGCATTCCCACCGTTTGAATCCTATCTAATTCACTAATAAGATACAACGCTGCGTCAATCTGAAAGGGCACGTAAGGTGCCACTTCCCCAGGATGCCGAGCTGTCCACATCCGGTCCTCTGCCAAGAAGGAGATGAGCTGGTTTGTGGAATACTGCTTTGTTCATAGTCCCATATCAAATCTTGTAGTGTCCTTTTGACATGCATATAATGTGCCGCAGCATAGATGAATCACAGGATATAAAACTAATCACAGTCTGAGCCCAGCCCACTCTCACCTGCTGTCCCGCCCATCTGGTCCTTGGCCCCACTTTCTGTTTCAACCGCCACTTCAGACTCACCCAAACCTTCTACCTCTTGGATGCTGGCTATGTGTGGTAGAAGGGACGGTGGAGGCCGGAGTTGAGGCAGTTGACGGTTGAACAATGCCGTCCCCGTTTGAAAGAGAGATGGAGGGCCCAAACCCAAGTTTGGGATGGTGTTCAGGCCACTACCCCATGATACCGCAGTGGCGGCCTGACTGTGTGGCAGTAAGGCTCGCCGGGGCAAGGGGGTGATCAACTGAGGCACCAAGGATTGTGTGGAGAAAGGGATGGGCGGGGAGTTAGGATGAAGGACATTCTGGGCGGCTACCAGGGGAGTGAGGGATTGCGTTCATTCAGCCGAAGATGGCCCTTGGGTGGAGGATGAGCCAGGGGTAGCCAGCTCGGTGACTTGTGGGATGAATGCCACAGTGAGTGGCTCGGAGACTTTCTCCTTGGAACCGGCCTGTGGGGGAACGCGTTCAAACGGGTAGCGCATTTGTGTATACAGGTGACAAACCGTCTTGCCCCTGATCCCACTGGCATTATCACAAAGCTCAGCAACGATCTGACTGAATGTTGCCAGACTATCCACCATGGAATCGACCTGGTCCTCGAGCTGCGTGTGACTGACCAGGAGCCACTCATGGCTGTCCTGAAGTTCCTGGTATTCCTTCAACAACTCGCCATAGTTGCGAGGGTTGACTGTCTCTGGTGCATTCAATTCTGTGGCTGCTTTGGTGCATGGAGTCGACTTGGTCACCCTCGGTATCACCACAGCATCCAGAACTATGGGGTAGGCATATGAATCCAGCTACAATCAATGGCAAAGTTCATGCTTACCCTGGGCTGGTTTTGAACGTTTGACCTTCTTCGTTGGGGGGCCTATTTTCAAGCTGGCAGCCGGCTCACCGAGTGAGGACTCCGTAGTGTTGAGGATTGGGATGGTATTGCTGTGGGAAGTGTTGGAATAGTGGGAGGTTGGGGCAGTGGGGTGTGCAGGGGAAGCTGGTCGGGATTTAGACTGAGGTTGCCGACCGCGTGATTGGCTGCGTCTCTGCTGTTTTTGGGTCGTGTTAGGCGATGGGGATTGGCAAAAGCGGGATTGGGACCATTGATGCTTTCTGGCCAGGGAACATCGAACCTTGCATTTGTGGCATTCCAGGCAGGCATGTCCTGGGTTTGGGGTGCAGGTAAAACCCCGGAGGTTGCAGGCATTGCATGCCTGTGCGGTATTCCCCAATCCCGGAACGTCTGCTGCAGGTGACGGCAGACGAGACCTTCTCTCGGAGCATCCCCTTGACTGGCTGCTGGTTGAAGCTCCTGAGGCATCACTGTGGTGTCTTGATTGTCCACACGACTCAACCTTGGTGTCTACAGGATCAATCTCCTGAGCCTTACCATTCCTTACCCCAGCCGTCTTTGGCACTGGCTGAGTGTTCTCTGTGTTGCTGTCCCCATTGACCAGCATTCGGCCTATCTTCTCACCCTGGGGTTTGTCGGGCATTCCAGGTGCAGGGACATTTGCTGAGGGCCCGGCCACAGAATTCCCGGTATCGACTTGGCCGACCTTGAGCCAAGGGTGGTCAGGCTGACCGGTGATGTCACGGGTCATGATCTTGCGCCAATCTGGCCAATGGCCATTTGTGTATTCCAGGAGCTCAATGTCGCAGGCGACTGCCAGGAGAGGGATGCTCTTGGTAGAACTTGCATGGTCCCAAACCATTTCCTGATATGCACTTTATTGTCTAGCCAGTGGAATAGAAATATGATAGCATACCAGGTGCCCTTTAATCTTGGTGATGGCCTGGTGCCATGCATCTTCCCGCACGGTGCCTCGTTCGGTCGTCCCAAGTACCTTGACCTTCAGAATGTTGTAGATGGCTGTGGTAGCATCATCAATGATGGATTGAATAGCGTTGGGCATAATGGATTGAAATGAGAGAGAGAATTGAAAAGAGAGAAGTGGTGAGCGGAGAGCTTTAGTATGAAAATCCCGATTGGAACGTTCTGCAGATTTGCTCTCTGCTGTTATTCTTTGGCAATTACAGCTGATTGCACTATTGTCCACATTGTCCACCATGGCTAGTAACCACACACTCCACCGGTAACCCAAGGATCTCCACATCCAATTTAGAGTCCTTCGCCCAACCCTCCCCAGCATTCTATCTTTACTCTGTTTCGGCACCAACTCGCCATGCAAAAGCAAGTTCAATTCTGAATTCCAGGTAAGTGTGACTATGCTCAGTCTAGGAAAATGCTTATGATTTTTTAAAGCAGATGGATCCTCGGTCGCAAGCAAAGAAACATCGGTCTCGGTTTATACTGAGTCTGACTCCGTCGGTATGTGATTGGCCCAGGATTGGATCAGTAATTAACATTATTTTAGATCTGGATATGATTAATCCAACAGTGCAGTGGCGCGTTCCAACCCCACCTCCATTTCATCGTTACGAACCTTCTTCAATGACTACCAACATCAATGATTTTGCCGGCATATGGGTACCAACCCCACCCCCCTTCACATCCCAGGATTCAATATCGATGCCAGGCTTTCAACACCATAATTTGTCTGGAACCCGCTTTCCCACCCCTCCTCCCTTTCAACCAAATGATGATGCACAATCTCTGCATATCCCTACTCCTCCTCCATTTGTCCCAACAGCCGAAGGCCGAGCCTTCGGTGCACACAATGCACGTCAACCCCACCCATTATCGCATCAAGGCATTTAACATCAATGCCAGGTGTTCACCCCCAACTCTCTTCAGGCACCAACTTCCTAACCTCTCCCCCGTTTCATCCAACAGACAACTTTGGGTCGCTGCATATCCCCACACCTCCTCTGTTCATCCCTAAAGGCCACGGCCATGTCCCTGCTGCGGTTTCACAGGAGGCTGTAAAGGCAAAGCACCCCGAGCAACCGGCAATCCCCCAAACACAGACTAGTCCATCAATTCTGAAAAATCAACCAGCCGAGGAACAACATAATCCTCGGGTCCTACTTGGTTGTGAGGCGAGACAGAGGAGGTGGACTCAGGCCATGGAGATTATTGCATGTAAGAGTAAGCAAAATTTATATTTCACATTTGAAATTTACATTTATTCATGCATCTGCATGCAGCAGGTGTAAGTAACGATGCAAAGTGCAATCAGCTGGCCAGAGAGGGGGTGAAAATCCAAGGAATTCCGAATTTCGGTGAGTGCACCGAAGCCATCTAAACAGCAAACTCTAAAGATATTTGCAGTGTTTGCAAATGCTGCCACAGTCGATGGCATGGTGCAGGGGTTGATGGCCATTTGGTATCGTCCGATTGAACATCCGCTGGCTCGTGTAGCCATGGAAATGGCCATGGAGTCATTTATTCGAGCTTCACAGCATAGGATGGAACTGTACCAGATCCAAGTGAGGCTATTGGACATGTTAGAATACATTCAAGAGCAGCGTGTGTAACTATACATATATACTGCATAAATCATAAGTGGAAGAGGGTTTCCAAAGCTGAGTTGGAGTTCAAGACCACCCCATATATAGTGAGGTTGGGGATACCCACCATTCCTGGTGCCCTGTATCCATTGGCTGTAGCTCACAAACCCCTGCTCGGTTCTCCCATATCCAGCAAGGTCAGGCATATCCACCCTACTCAGTCCCCCCATATCCATCATCATTCAGCCCCACCCACACAGCCCAGTACCCCCATACACATCGAAGAGGAGGCTACCTACCCTGCTTGGTGCCCTCACATCCACCGGCACCCAGACTCACCCACCCTGCTCAGTCCCTCCATATACAGCGAGGTCAGCGATACCCACCACACTCAGTCCCCCAGTATCATTCGGTTGTTGGTCCCACCCATCCTGCTCGGTCGCCCCTTATACATTGAGGTCAGGAATACCTACCCTGCCCAGTCCTCCCATGTCCATCAGCAATCAGCCACTCCCACCCTTCTCGGTCTCCCTGTCTACACCAAGGTCAGGGATACCTATCCATTCTGGTGCCCCCATATCCATCGGCCATCAGCCCCATCCACCCTGCTCGGTCGGCCCGTATCATTCGGTTGTCAGTCCCACCCACCCTGCTCAGTCCCCCCATATCCATCAGCATTCAGCCACTCCCACCCTGCTCGGTTCCCCTGTATCATTCAGTTGTCGGTCCCACCCACCCTACTCAGTCCCCCTGTATCATTCGGTTGTCAGTCCCACCCACCCTGCTCGGTCCCCCTGTATCCATCGGCCGTCAGCCCCACCCGCCCTACTCAGTCCCCCCATATCATTCAGTTGTCAGTCCCACCCACCCTTCTTGGTCTCCCCGTCTACACCAAGGTCAGGGATACCTACCCA
>JBBPSM010000304.1:0-15266 GCA_038093595.1 Butyriboletus regius
GGGACTACAACCAAGGCACTTATGTGCAACAACCGGCAGAAAACGAGTATGCCAGTTTTTACCAAGGCGCCCAGACAGCGCAGCATTTCGCGGGCCGTCCGCTTCCTCTTCCCCCGGTTACTGCACCAGTACCACAAGCAGAACAACGAGCCTTCATCTCGAAGGAGGCCGAAGCCTTTTATAAGGACAAATTTGAGACCGAGGCCAAACACCGAGCGGCCGAGGCGTTAAAAGGCAGCAGCAGGTGAATGGTGAGGGTGTTCACTTGCAAGGACCTTTAGTCAATTGTACGGACAATGATTTTCCTATTTCTACTTTTTCATCTATACTCTGTAGTATTTCCTCTAACTCCATAAGAGCATCTCAATTGAGCGTGGCACTGGAGTATAATAAAAGTGTACTTAATTCTCTTATAAAACAACAAAAAATCTCGCGTATTTATAAACCCCTCGATTCTAAGGTCACTATGCATCGGGCAACGACATTGTCATTCGGTGGAGAGTTCTTACTTGAGACTGTCGTACATTGCCAGCAGAACGGCCAATGGGTACGCCACCAGTTCAAATCTCTCTTGGACTCGGGGGCTTCCCACACTTTTATCAATAAAGACTATGTTGCGCGTCACGGCATTCCCTTCTTTGCCTTAGACCAACCAATCAAGGTACACAACGCTGATGGATCAAACAGTGCCATAGGCCAAATCCAGCATGCTGTAACCTTGGTTGTAGAAGTCGAAGGACATTATGAAATCCTAGACGCTTATATCTCTAAATTAGGAACCCATCGTATGATCATCGGGTATGACTGGCTTTATCGCCACAACCCCGAGATCGACTGGGAAAAACAAACCATTCATTTCCCGCATTGTATGCAATATTGTAAAATTATGGGACTCGGACCTACGAACTATAGTCTTACCCACATATGTACGATAGAAGAAGGACTCAAAGAGCAGGTACCCAAAGCTTACCACGAATTTCTAGATGTCTTCTCGGAACAAGAGTCGACCAGAATGCTGAAGAGAAAGCACTGGGACCATGCCATTGAGCTCAAGCTGGACTTCATTCCGAAGAAGGGTCAAGTTATCCCCTTATCGGATATCGAGATAGAAGAAGTACGCACCTTCATCGACAAGGAACTCAAGAAGGGCTACATTAAACCATCAAAGTCTCCGCAAACGGTGCCGGTCTTCTTTATACCAAAAAAGGATGGTAAGAAACGTATGGTAATGGATTACCGATATTTAAACAAGGGCACCATCAAAAACTCTTACCCTCTACCCCTGATCCCACAATTAATTGATCGGCTGAAAGATGCTGATATGTTCACTGCCCTTGACTTACGTTGGGGGTATAACAATGTGTGGATAAAGGAAGAAGATGAGTGGAAGGGTGCCTTCGTCACTCCCATCGGGGCATATGAGCCCACTGTTATGTATTTTGGAATGACCAACTCACCGCCCACATTCCAACAGATGATGAACGACATATTTAACGACATGTATGCGGTGGTAATTATTTATATTGATGATTGTATGATATTTATGTCGAAAAAGTCCAAAGAGGAACACGAAGAGGTAGTAAAAGAGGTCCTTCTCTGCCTACGGGAGAATGACCTTTATGTAAAACCCTCGAAGTGCCACTTCTCTACGGACGAAGTAGACTTTCTAGGTATGGTGGTATCTAAAAAGGGGGTAACTATGCAGAAAGGAAAGGTCGCCGGTGTTATGGATTGGCCCGTGCCGACTCGACTCAAACAGCTGCAGGGTTTCCTCGGACTTTGTAATTATTATAGACGTTTCATTGCAGGTTTCACCGAGATCGCACGCCCCCTGAACGACCTTACCAAAAAAGATGTTCTGTTCACGTGGGGTCCCGATCAACAGAAGGCATTCGAAACCCTAAAAGAAAAATTTACGTCAGCTCCGCTTCTTGCGTATCCTAACCGCGATCAAGAAGTGCGAGTGGAGACTGATGCCTCGGACATCGCTACGGGAGCAGTGCTCTCTACTTTATGCAAAGACGGTAATTGGAGGCCTATCGCCTTCATTTCTCATTCATTTGATAGCGCAGAGCGCAACTACCCTATTTATGATAAAGAATTACTTGCAGTCATTCAAGCATTAGAAGAATGGCGACACTATTTAATAGGTCGCGAAGGATTCGAAATCTGGACCAACCACAAGAACCTAGAATATTGGAAGAAGCCACAAACCCTTAGTGGTCGTCAAGCACGCTGGCACGTGCTTCTTCAAGAATTTAATTATCTCTTCGTTTATAAACCAGGTTCATCTAATGGCCGGGCTGACGCTCTTTCTCGTCGTCCAGATCATGGCGACGCAGTACCGGACCATAATACCAACATTACAGTACTTCCTCCTTCGCTTTTCATTAATTCCGTCTCACTCTCTTCGGACTTTCTATCGGAGCTTGAAAGCGAATCGATCTCACTAGGGGTCAACGCAATCAATGACTACCTCTTTGATGATAATATGAATATTTTCAAAAATAGCAAAAACAAAGTCTTTGTCCCTGAACCCTTACGTACACGTCTCTTAACTTTATGCCATGACTCCCCCGTCTCGGGTCACAGCGGACATTCCAAAACGATTCATACTCTTACATGATACTTTGCATGGCCTGGTGTCACTATGGACATCAAAAAATATGTAGACAGCTGCCAAGTGTGCGCCCTCACGAAGGGTAAGCAAAAAGCACCAGCAGGAAAACTTATGCCCCTTCCCGCTGCGAAGCATCCATGGGAAGATTTATCCGTAGACTTCATCACGGGTTTACCCGAATCACATTCTTTCACTGCCATTTGCGTAGTCGTAGACCGATTTTCCAAAGAAGTGGTATTTATTCCTACCACGGACACATGTTCTTCTTCGGATCTCACTAGATTATTTAGAGATCACGTATGGTCTATTCATGGCCTACCCTCCACACTCGTTTCGGACAGAGGACCCCAGTTCGTGTCTGCTTTCACCAAAGAACTATGCACGCTGCTCGGAATACACCAAAAGATCTCCACAGCCTACCACCCCCAGACAGATGGCCAGACAGAAAGAATCAACCGAGATCTCGAGCAATACCTGCGCGCATATGTGGGAAAGAAGCAGAACGACTGGGCTGATTGGTTGAAGATGGCACAATTCTCCCATAATAACACCGTAACCTCAGCCACCAGTACTATCCCTTTCAACGTTACCAGAAACTACGCTCCACGTATGGGTTTTGAAGGGAAACTGGCAGGCTTTGCGGGAGAAATGGGCCGGTCGCATAAGGAAATAGAGGCAGCGCTGGAACATACCAGAGAGCGAATGATCGCTGCTTCAGAAAACAAAAGATCGGACGCTCCACCCTATTCTATTGGTCAGCAGGTCTGGCTTTCAACCGACAAACTTAACCTCCCGTATACGGCAAAGAAACTCACACAGAAATGGATTGGACCCTATGCCATCACCCACGTCCTTCCAAATGCCGTTACATTAAAACTCCCCAAAACCGTACGAATTCACCCCACGGTCAACATCTCATGCATTAAACCATACCGGGAAACATTACCAGGACAGCCCATAGTCCGTCCCGAAGCAATAGAAGTTGACCAAGAAGGAGAGGAGCAGTACAAGGTTGAGTACGTCGCCGCGTCAAGGATGAAGAACCGCAAACTAGAATATCTAGTTCACTGGAGGGGATACGACGAAACAGATCGTACATGGGAATCGGCCGACATCATTAACACAGCGCCACTCGCAGTTGCCGAATTCCATAAAAAGAACCCGTCCGCTCCTCAAAAGCTCCGCGGTCTCTCCACAGCATCCTTTCAATCTTTATTCTATCCTTATGAAAACTTCACCGAAACTGCCTCAACCACGACTCGCCTGGAATTCGAGTCATAAAAAGGGGGTAGTGTTATAATAATGAATATTTTCAAAACTTTTTATCGCGCTTAACTTTCAACTTTCGAATCACGTGACCAGCGCACGTGACCGTGAGAAGCTATCATCTGACCTAGGCCTAGACTTAGTCACGTGACATGCCTCACCCTTTTAATCTCCGTCTACATTCACACCTTATCTATTCCCACGTTCATTTCCGTTATCTTACTCTCACACACGCTTCCTTACTCTATCCCTATATAGTAATCTCTCTCGCATACAGCCTGGTCCGTGTGCACTCTTGTAATGTATATAAGGTAGACACTTTGACGACTGGATCCCCAGTCTAATCCACTTGTTCACTACCTATAGTCATTGCCTCGACCTCTGGTCGTTGTAGGCTGGTATTGTTCGGAGACGACCCACATACCCTCATCCATTGAGCCAGGACCTGTGTAGCCTGCAAAGCGTAAGATCTGAGCCGTGTGTTGTTGGTGATTCCCACTCGCAACACCTGTGAGTGGGATGAATTTTTGCAGTGTGAGGGATGCAATGCACCGCCGGACAATGAAGATGTCAGCAGTGACCTCCAACCTGAGGACTTGGAGGACGAACCTGAGTGGGACATTGGGGTTGGCACAGGCGAAGGAATGGATGAACTCGAAGGAGGCCTGGGAGAGGAACAAGTCATAGGTTCAGAGTCAGATGAGAGCAAGGATGAAGATGATGCTGTTGTTGTGGACAAAGGAGAGGAGCTCGATGAAGATGTATGGGCTCAGGAGGGGTATGGTTCACTGTGATTACACTACAGTTGAGGGTGCATTCGAGTTTCACACCAACTGCAAGAAGGCAATATCTTGTATTCTTAGAACTTTAGTTACACGGGGGTGACTATGATATCGCAATGCATCAGATTGTGTGGAGATCCAGACTCCTGATAAGTCGCGACTGACTGTGCTCACATGCCATAAGTCGCGGCTGACTGTTCTCATGTGCCACCAGGGGATCTCAGCCATATTAGGCGACCTCACAATTTTATACTTTTTGTGATATTCCTCACCGCTCATGCAGTTTTGCTCCATCCTCACTTCTCGTTGTCGCGACCACATCCACCCCTTCACTCCTGCAGACCAACTCATGATTCACTCTTTCCTTCCTTTCTAATTCTCCCCTCCAACCCATCACCATGGTTGACCCCAGAAACGAAGAACGCCCGAACTTCGCCACAGCCGCCTTTTGCCTCATATGGGAAGCTGTCATGGAAGCACAGAACCTCGACCAGATTGATGCCATCACCCACCTCAATGAGGCATGGGACAAAGACCATGAGCACAGAGTCGACGAATGGAACACCCAGTGCCTGGCCAAGCACCAAGAGGTAGAGTGCCTAGATCACAAACAACATGAAAGAGAACCAGAAGCCCACAAAGTTACTGAAGAAGAAGCCGCTAAGGAAAAACGTGAAGCCGAAAAGAAAAAACCGAAAATAAGCGATTTTAATATTGACTGCTCCCCACCCAGCGTCGTTGTCCAAAGACCATCCCAGTACGCTCTACAGAAGATAAGCACCTTTGACTTCGTGGAGCTCTGGTACTTCTCTCCAGAGGGATGTAATGATGCGGCCAAACACATTCATTCATCTGCTGACAATGCTTTCGGTCTCTCCAACTGTGACAATATCCTCACCCTCCGGCCAGTGGCATCTGTTAAAGCATTCCAGAATGCCTGCACGGACCATCAGCTATCTTTTGGCAAATTTCTGCAAGTGAGAGTATTGTTCTTGCACCATCTCAAGCAGGCAGCTTGGCCGGAGAAACATATGAACGCCCTCGCCATGTTCTTCTGGAACCTTGAGAGCCACCCATAGTGCATCACCACAAATGGTGACCTCATCGTTCTTACCTACGCCGCATGCATATGGAGGCAATGGCATGACGATCTTAAAGCCGACAATGGAAGAGCCTGTAACATCTCCATCATTAACAATGCCCTGATGAACAACATCGCCTGGGAAGTCAATGATGCCATGAGCAAAAGGCCAGCTAACAGGTTGGAATCCCTCACCAAGCTCCCCTCTTCCCCTCCCCTGTGCACTCGCTTACTGTGCTGGTACCCCTCCCAACACCAAGACTTCCTCACTGAGCAGTGGCACAACTCCTGTTTGCAATCCCCCTCCTGCCACCGGTTTCGTCCACCTACACAGTCCACATCAAAAAACTCAGGTGCACCCCTCAATCCTGACTCCTCCTCCAGCGAAGCATCCAAATGCAAATCCATCTGCCCAATCTGCCTCAGGCATCACCCCCATCACATCCATGAGTGCAATAACCCACAACTATGGGATGGATCCCCCGCATATGCCAGACACACCACCCAAGGCCAACTCATTGATGACAAAGGTAAAACCCTCTGCAGTGATTGGCAAAAACACAATGGATGCACCATTCCACACCAGTCAGCCAAGCATGGCTGCTCTGGGTGTGGAAATGCCAACCACGGAGCTCAGCTATGCCATCACACACAGAAATGCCCAGGTGCTAACGCCATATAAACCCAGAGCCTGACTTGAGGCACTATCAAAATCCCACCTGTTAAATAGATACCCTAATATTTACAATGGACTGTGTCACAGCTTTATCGCTTGCCTTCCCCCCCTCCCCCACACATTCTCCCCTCCTAATAACCACATGTTACATGAACACCACAGCATTTTCAATGACATTATATATAAAGAAATTGATAAAGGTAGATACCTCGGGCCATACACAGCGCATGAGATCGAGAGTACATTAGGCCATTTCCAAACTTCTCCCTTATCGTTAATACCCAAACCCGGGTGACCAGGAAAATTCCACCTTGTCCAAAACCTATCCTTCCCCCACTCCCCCTCCCCCCTCACTGCATCCATTAACTCACTCATTAATGCAGACCTTTTCCCAACCTCTTACAGTATTTTCCCAATTGTCTCCCTCCTATTGTCGAGCCTCCTCCAGGGATCACAAGGCGTGGTAAGAGATGTAGCTGAGGCATACCACACGATCCCACTCCATCCATCCCAATGGCATGCTCTCGTCATATGCCTGAATGATACCCAATTCGCCATAGACACTTCCTTGTGCTTCGGCTTTACAGCCTCCAGAGGCCTATATGGTAAAGTCGCACAGGCTGGCACAGATATTATGTGTGTACATGGAATCGGGCCCATCCTCAGATGGGTTGATGATCACCTTTTCATCCCCATCCCAATCACAACACTGTCAGATTACAACAAACGTGTATGCATTTTGCCAACACCATCAGTAAATCAGACAATCCCATCACCAAGGGTGGGCAGTCCTGGTTTGCTGGCTCCATCATGCCGAATGGCCACACAGAGGAACATGACAAAGATTACCATTTCCCCCTAAGGGATCTCTCCCAATCCTCCCTAAGAACCCACTCCGACCTTCCCTTTACCTACAATTTCCATGACATCGACCTCATATCAAACACCCTCAGAATACCCTGGGAGGCATCCAAAGATATCCCCTTCTCCCCCCAGCCCCTGTTCATCAGACTGTGCTGGGACCTAGATTGACAAACAGTCTGACTCACCGACATCAAACAATCCAAATACCTGTGCATGTTAGAGAATTGGTCCCTCCAGCGAACCCACACCCTTGACGAAGTACAGAAGCTGCATAGAAAACTCATGCATGCCTCCCTTGTAATTCCCGAAGGCAGACCCTATCTAATCAACCTCGAGGCGATGCTAGGGACTTTTGGTGACGAACCATTCAAACCCAGAATGCCACCTCAAGGCATGCTTGAGGACATAAATTGGTGGCACCAAAAGCTGCTCTCACCATCCCCCCACTCGCCATCTCCTCCCCACAACCCATCCTTGACCTCTGCACCTTCTCAGACGCCAGCTCAATCATCAGCATCGGAATTCTCCTCCATGGGCGCTGGAGAGCGTGGTTCCTCAGATCACATTGGCAAGCTAATGGGAGAGATATTGGCTGGGCAGAGGCCACCGGCCTTGAGCTACTTGTCCTCACAATCCTCAACACCAGCACCACCAGTATCCATTTCCGATTTACAGAGACAACCGGGGAGTTGTCAAGGGATGGCACAAAGGGTGAAGCCACAACTGCCCCACCAATGACATCTTCAAATGCATTCACACTGCCCTGGATCATACCAAGTGCACACTCCACACCCGATACATCCACAGCGCTGACAACCCAGCAGATCCCATTTTGCGTGGAATACATCCCCCCCTTCATCTCCTCCCACCCCCAGTCCATATCCCTGTTGACCTCCAGCACGTCATCATTGACTTCGATAACCCTGCAGTCCAAACAGGCACTTTCTGTCCAACCTGAAATTCATTGTGACAGATCCACGCACATAGCGACCATGCTCCACAATCACCCCTCAGCCCCCCCAATAGCACCATCCACTACCCGATCCTAGATCCACATCCCAAGCGCACCACAACCCCCCACACCAGGTACACTTAGACTGCAGTGCCCAGTCAGAGAATGCCTTACAACATGGAAACCCATCTCCCCTAGGTCCCAACCCACCCCCTTTTCCAAAGATGACATCTAGCATGTCTATGATGTCATTGCCCATGTGTGGTCAAACCCCACAAAGGAGACCTATGGATCATGCCTCCTTGCCTTCCACACATTCTGCAATGCCAAAAACGTCCCAGAAATCCAGTGTGCCCTGGTGGAGCCACCACTGATCGCCATCTTTCTCTCAACCATGGCAGGGCTTTACTCCAACAGCACCATCACCAACTATCTTAATGGTGTCCATGCCTGGCACATAATACACAGAGTGCACTGGGCCCTTGAAGAAAATGAGACAAATGCCCTCCTGAAAGCAGCCAAGTCCCTCTCCTCCCCCCTCATCCAAACGAGCACCCCATGCCGCTGTGTACACCTGCCTCACCACCACATTCTTCACAACACCCAGAACTTGGGAATTCACAATCCCCAACATCAATGCATTCGACCCTACCATCCACATCACCCACAACTACATCAACTAACCAACTTCCACCTGCCCCAAATCAAAACAGCTCTGCAAGGCGAGGATGTCAACTGGGCCAAGCAGGAAGGACCTGCTGACCTCCAATCAGCACTGGACAGCCACTTCCAGGTCAATGAAACTCCGCGTGATATCCCTCTGTTTGCCTACTGCATACTGAATGGCCATCAACCCCTGACCAGAAACAAATTCCTAAAGTCCCTTGACTCTGTGCTCAAAAAGGCTGCCCTCCCCCCCCTAAAGGGGCATGGCATCCGCATCGGCTCCATCCTAGAATATCTCCTCAGGAACATCCCCTTCAATGTAGTGAAAATCAAGGGCCACTGGACAAGTGATGCATTCCTGGTATACCTACGCCAACACGCACAGATACTCACACCCTACATGCAAGCTGACCCATCCCTACACAACTCGTTCATCCACTTCACACTACCTCCCATCCACGGATAAATCCGGAGTAAGCCCCTCCACCTCTCCTACCTCTCCTTTCCATCTCCTCCTAGTTTCCCAGGGAGTGTGGCATTCTGCTGCATGTGTCATTGACCCCTCCTTACATCTGGGATTGCAGCTCATGCCTTGTTGCAGGTTCCTGCTACTGTTTGGGGCCGGAGAGCACTGCGTGCTCCCGCCCACACTCTCTCACTCTCTCTTCTCCTATAAACCACCCATAGTAGTAATACTGCTGCACTCATGTCATGCCATACTAATTGCTGCTGGCATATACATTCCTGTTTCACAGTTACTACCCACTATCTCATAGTGCTGTCCAAAGAGCTCATAGTGCCATAGTAGTTTCATCGCAGTCATAGTAGTTTTATAGATAACTCAGTGTTCATAGTGTTCATAATATCATAGTATTGAAAGTGTATCCATAGTATCCATAGTATATTCATAGTGTTCATAGTCTCATAGTATCATATGTAGTATCATAGCATTCCATAGCATTCATAGTACATTTATAGTAGTCATAGTGGTAGTAATATTTTGAGCTAATCCTGATTCTAAGCCAATCCTAATCCTAATCCTAATCAAAAGTATACAAAAAGTGTAGTCAAAAGTGTACAAAAGTGTAGTTACAATATGTAGTCAAACTATAGCCAGAAAATGTAGTGAAGTGTAGTTACAGCTGTTTGCAAATCTCTGTGGAAAACAAATTCTGAAAAGTCATGCCTCGGAGACAGCCGGGAAGGGACCCCAGGCACAGCTGAGTGGGTAGCCAGTGTAAGCATAGCTTGCTGTAGCTACACATCAGTTCAATTTGCCTAGTACTACCTCACTCACATGTCTGAACAACTGGCTGAGAGGCAGTATGCCTTTACTGTCGCTCTCACTGTCTACTCTGCACTCAAGCAGTCATCCAAGGGCAAGAGTACTACCAAACAACAAGAGAAGTCCCTCAAAACCAAGGAATTGCTTTTCCTGCTCAACAAGGACAACTATCTTGAATTCCTTGAAAGTATTCTCGAGAAGCATGGTCAGACTCAGTACAGGATCTCTAGCAAGCAACAGTTCTCATTCAAGTTCACCATGGCGAAGACAAAGAGATATTCTTCCTACTAGTACAGTTGTACTGCAGATTGCCTGGCTCACAATTTTTTTGGCCAATGCATGGGTGAGGCAATGGACGTTGATAACGAGTCAGACTACAAAGAGATGGTCCAAAAAATTCATGATGCAGCTGGTGCCAGTGACCTTGGTGTAGCAATGAAAATTTTGATCGACATGAAGCATGTCAAGAAACTTCTGTTGTATCAAGCACACAGCCGCTCTGGAGATGAAGAGTCAAGTATATCTGATGATAATAATCAAGTATTTATTTTTTTATCATAACCTGGACATTCTCTAATGCATTTTTTAACAAGTCCTCACCATCCCAATCAGCTTCAGATCTAGATGTGTGCCTTGCTCGATGGCGCATGAAGCTTGCAAAGATACACAAGGACGGTGATGATGGCCACCTGACATATATTGCATCATCGGGTACTGCTCTTTCGCTTACTCCAGCGATGGTGCTCGACTGGGCCTGTGGTTTGATATAGTATACTCTGTAGATTCACACTAAAAATATCTAATTTATCTGTAGGAGGAAGGCCAGGCATTGTTCAACATGCTACCTAACATCCCTTCGTTTGATGCCGCCACCAAGGCAATGTTTCTACACCTGGCATGCAAGGCACAGGCTCACAAAGTCACTTCGCAACCCCCACCATCTCCGAGTCCAAATATTGTACCAGACATCAACTCACTCACATCTGTCATTCTTCTTCAGACTTTAGCCAATCTTTCATCTGGAGCTTGTAATCTGACTATGGCCACAACTCCAATGGTTCCAGCTCCAATGATGCCTGTTCATTCTGTCCACAAAAGATCCACCTCCCCTCCAATTCCATCCCCTTCTCAGCTTATGCAGTTTCTCAAATATGTAGAGACAGAGCTCCATGTTGAGAATGCTACTGCATTTGAGCAGAAACTTGCAGGGCAGCACATCAGCCCTGACATCCTTCCCAAAATTGACAACAGAATACTTGTTGTAGAGATTGGAATTCCGGCTGGCGATATAATCTGCCTAAAAAAGGGTTCTATTGCCTGGTGGAATGGTCCTAATGTGAAGCATAAGCGTAGTAACACTGATCAGAGTCAATTCAGGTCGCCTATTCGTCCACCCCAGAAAAGGGTTGCTTATGAGAAGAAGTACCATGATGGTGGTGGCTGCCACTTCACTGGATCTCTGATAATTGCTGGGGATGACAACGGACCAAAAGACTATGATCCTTGGTACCAGTCTACAGATCATGATGCATGGCTTCCTGTTCTGAGAGGATTTATTGTTTGTGAGGATGGTGATGACGACAGTTTAGATAGTTTCTTCAAGTAATAGGACAATATCTGCATCATTAGCCTTACAATCTATTTTCGCCACAAATTTGTTATGTTGCTGTGAATTCGTGACAATGACCATACATTTATTGCAGGAGTAATTTGCAAGGCTCTACAACTAAGAACTACAGCACTAGGTCCATTTCTCACTACATAATATAGCCTGACCCAAAAAAAGCCTTCTGCTTTGTCAGGAGTAATACTTTGACAAGCATGTACAATTGTGGTCATTGAGAAGTCATCAGGGTAGCACCAAAAGTATGCCTTGATTACTGAGAATGCTTGTTTGATCAGATTATAATCAGGGGAGTAGGGGGGGAGGAAGATAAGCTTGCAAACTAGTAATAGTTAGTACTATGTAAAGAACAATGTACTATTGATGTATGTACGGTGCATGTCTTCAATAAGCATGCAGACCTCCTTGGTCTTATGGATGTGGCAATTGTCCATGACGATAACACTGTGGGGACCAGGATATGGGTTGGTGAGAGGCATCTGTACAAAAGCTAAGTAAATACTATACATGAACTACGAAGACATATCATATGTTCCTTCAAAAATCTCACAAAGCACTGACTGTCAACTGGTTCTTCTATGATATTGTATGCAATGATACCATCAAAAGTGATGGCAGGAAGGATTGAGAACCTTGTTCCTTGAACAAAGCATCTGCTGACACAATAGTGGACACCCTTTCCTGACCACCCATATTGGCAGGTGGAAGTCTGCTTATCCTTGGCTGCTTCATCAATAAAAAGAAGCATGTTCAGATCTGGCACATCAGCGGCAATCTGATTCATATAGATTGCACGTGTCTCTTCATTTCATTCTGCAGCTGCACACAAAATGACTTTACGTGTGATGGAAAGACGTTGGAGTGTTCAAAGAAGATTTGAAAGTGTTACAAACTTTTGATGCTTGGCCCAAAGGTCACACTGAAGCTCATCAAGGTAGATGGTGTTGCGATTCTGGATAATGGTGGAAATGAAAGGGATGTCAGCAAAGGTGAGGAGTCAACGACGCCCAGTTGTATGAGAATATTTGCTTGGGTTGGTGGTGGTGCCATATTTCAAGTATAAAGAGAGCATCCAGTAAACTAGCGATTTCTTGATATCTAGTATGTGGCAGATATCATGGATGCTATGGTTGTCATTGTACAGGAGTAGGATTTGAGCTTTGATATTGGGAGGCACGACATGGTAGGGCCCTGGCATGGAGTGCAAGACAAATGCACTTATTCAGCTTTGCAGGCCACCCACTCAGCTGTGCCCGGGGTCCCTTTCCAGCTGTCTCTGAGGCGTGACTTTTTATAATTCGTTTTCCACAGAGATTTGCAAACAGCTGTAAAAGGTGGTCAAAAAATAGTCAAAAAGTGTACAGAAAGTGTAGCCAAGAAGTGTAGTCAATGTGTAGCCAGAAGGTGTACAGAAACTAGTTACAAAGTATAGTCAAAGTGTTAGCAAAAGTATAGTTAAAGTATAGTTAAAGTATAGTTAAAGTATAGTCACAAAGTGTACAAAAAGTGTAGGAAAATAGTGTAGTACAGTGTAGCAAAAATGCGCACCAAAATGTAGCAAAAGTGTCGCAAACAAAGTGTAGTTAAAAAAAAAAAGTGTAGCAGAGTGTAGTATAGGGTAGCATACAAAGTGTAGTGAAGTGTAGTCACAAAATGTACCAAAAGTGTACCAAAAATGCGCACCAAAGTGTATAAAAAGTGTAGTAAAAATGTAGTAAAAATGTAGTAGAAGTGTACCAGAAGTGTAGGCCAATACTCAAAAAAATTATAATTATCCAAGTCCATTTTCCCACACTCAGTGTTAAAAAAAAGCGGACATTGTTTGTGCCACCATTCTTATATAAACAAGCCAGACTTCCAAAACTTTCCCATACCCTCTTGCTTTTCAATTTTATCCTTCTCTCTTTATCACATTAAGTCAATACTTTGTATGTTATTAGGATTAGGATTAGTAATTGGGATTAGAATTAAAATTAAAATTAAAAGTAGAATTAGGATTAGGATTAGGATTAGATTAATAGAATTAACATTTCATTGGATTTGAATTTAGGATTGGCCTGAAATTGGATGAGGCTTAGAATTGCTAAGCCACTATGAAAGTACTACTGTATGTATGTATAGTATGGCATCACTATGACCATTATGATAGTACTATGAAAGTACTATGAGACACTATGAAAATTCTATGAGACACTATGAGAATATTGTTGCCAACCCAAGATCCTAAGAAAGAACTCGATCTACACAATGACTAGACTTACTGATAGAGTTAAGAGGATGAAGGGAAAACCCAACAAGAACTTGACTGGAGTTCTTTGGGCATTGACATTCAACTATATATACTACTATACATTGTTTGTACATATTGACTAAAGGTCTGTGTGTAAGGTACGATAAGGGTCTAGGGTATGATGTCATAGATAAGGAGTGATGTCATAGGTCTAGGTTGTTCTAGATTCTGATGGAGTTTAAAGATAAGGGAGATAGAGTGTTTGAGAAGTCTGAAGAAATGGAACGCTCTAGAAGGATCAAGTGATGAGTCATGTGACATTCTCATGGTCACATGATGTGAAAAAGAATAAATGAAAATGAGTTCATAACACTACCCCCCCCCTATGGTTCACATTCCAGGCAAGACCAGATGGGTGTAAAAGTGGTAAACGTCTCATAAGGTTTAAATAAGGAATCAAAGTTGGCCTGAAGCATTCGTAGCTTGCAAGGTGCATTGGATTTTCTTTTATAGAAGTCCATTATGGCTGCTTTAGCTGAGGATAAATTAGATTCTGGCTCCCAGGTTTGATCTTCATCACTGTACCCTTTCCAGTAAACGAGAAATTCCAGGCATCACCCTTTGAGTCATGAGTCTACTATGTATTTGACTTTGTACTCTTTGTTGCCTTCATCAGAAACCTGGACCAATCTAGGTTTATAGGTGGGTTGTCCATGAAGTTGCTCTCTATATGGTTTAGTGCGACTAATATTAACAATTGGATGGATTTTCATGGAAGAGGGGAGCTTCAGCTCAACCGCATTTGTTCCAACCATCTTAATTATGTCATAGGGGCCCAGCCACCATTCAGTTAATTGAGGCGATTGCCAAATTTGTTTTAGGTTTAGGTGCTTTGTTGATAACCAAACCTGATCCTTCAGCTGATAAATAGGGGCATTGCTTCTTTTCTTATCAGCTGACGCTTTCATTCTATTTTTGGCTTTTTCTAAGTTTTCCTTGACTTGCTCTAACATCTGAGTGAAGTTGTCTGAGAAGTCCGAGGCTGCCAGAGCTTCTATGTCAAGTCGTTCAATTCCCATTTGTGGGGCATAGGAATGAGTGACTTCAAATGGGGACTTTCCAGTAGCCGAGTGAACCTTGTTATTATAGGAAAATTGCGCCAGTGCTAGCCAATTGGCCCATTTGTTCTGCTTTTCTGCTGTAAAGAGGCGAAGATACTG
>JBBPSM010000306.1:0-15228 GCA_038093595.1 Butyriboletus regius
TTCTATGCATTGTGACCTTCGAATCAAGGGGTTTATAGATATACAATATTTTTTGTTGCTTTTGAAAGGAATTAAGCACACTATTATTTAATTCCGGTGCTGTGCTCAATTGAAATGCCCTTATGGAGGATGTAGTGATATTACATACTATAGAAGAAAAGTCAGAGATCAGGAAATCATAGTCCATACAGTCTACTAAAGGTCCTTGTGGATGAACACCCTCTTCATTCATGCACTATGTCCTTTTAATGCCTCAACTGCTTGGTGTTTGGCCTCAGCCTCAAACTTGTCATGATAAAATGCTTCAGCCTCCTCTGAGATGAAGGCTTATTGTGCTGCTTGCAGTACCAGTACAGCAACTGGGGGAGAAGGAAAAGGACGACCCAAATAATGTTGGGTGACCTGCACCTGTGGATAAAAACTGGCATACTCGTTTTCTGCCAATTGCATATAAGTGCCTTGATTATAGTCCCACATGAGCTGTCACTGTTGTGGAGAACACACTGGTCATCAATATGAATTCTTTGGACAATCTGGGTTTATGTGCCCCTGTTGGTTGCATAGGAAGCACATCCTTGTGTCCAGTCAGGAGCTTGGTCCAGCAGGCTGGACTCCTATTTCTATTGGAGCTCCTCAACCTGGTTGTGTGCCAGTTGCCATAAATTGCAGGCGTTGTGGGTTAGGATGATGGGGGGATGGATATAGATGATGGGGGGTTGCCCTGGGAGGAATCTGGTGTTTGGCAGTCCCCTTTTGACCACCATCTGCTCAAAAGCTTGACTGATCCTTTGGTATTTGATTACCAGTGGGTGGTACTTATTGTTCACCAGTGGGGGATTAAGGCAGGCCCTTTTGTAGATCTTGTTATGATTCGTCCATATGTTTCATGCTTTCTCTCATTGGACTCTCTATCTCATGCCGTATAGGCCCGCATGAGTTCACAGACTTCTCAAACCTCTTTTGTATTACCAATCACGGAACCCCTTCCACCTTCTTCTTCATTGTTCCATAGGGTTCCACCCATTTCCTTGCTTACTCATCTTCCTTCCACCATATTCCATGATGTTCCATTGCCTACATATAAAAGACCACCGTTCAGTACAAGTGTCCCTTCTTGTATCCTGGACCTCTGCGAGTCATCATTCTACTCTTGAGTGAATGCTACCTCTACCACTTTGACCTTGACAAGCTTCACGCTTGATAAGTCTACGGAAGTCCCGTAGCCCCCTGGCAGTGTCCCCTGCCTGTCTTTGTAACTGCCAGTCACAGTTAACCCTTTGAGTCTACACCTATCCCTACCCGGGGTAGTCGTAACAAAAGGTCTAAACTCTGATCTCGAGGTTACCACTGTTGTAATCCTCTACCATTGCTCACTGACGACCAACCCTTGACCCTGCTTGGTGGCGTACCCACTGCACGGACACACCCCCCACTGAACCTGAAGACGTTGAGGAAGAACCCAATGACCCTGACACAGACCTTAATTTTGAACTCCCATCCCAACTCCAACAGGACACAACCTCTGAACTAGCCCGACAACTATTGATTGGGTTATATCTTCCCAGAACTCCGACCCCACCTTCACCTACACCAGTAACAGCCATACCTTCATTCTACATCCCACCGCCCAACCCTGCAATGTCATCCACCTCCCGACCCACTGAACTCCATATTGGCACTCCAGAGGCCTATGACGGGTCCTTTGACACAGCCATCCAATGGCTCAACTCCATCCAGTTCTATGTGCACATTAACAGGAAGGTGTATGATGATGATAAGAAGATCACTTTCGCCTTCTTCTACATGACAAAAGGGGCTGCCCTCATCTGGGCTAGTCAAAAGTGTATCTCAGGAACTGCTATCACCCTGGGATTCTTTGCTGTCAATAGAAGCAATCAGGCAGTTGCCTAGCTTACCTGCGTGAGGTGCTACTTAGATGATAGCGGTTCAGGTGTAAGATCTGATTGTAACTCAGCACAGCTGAGTTTGTAACTAAATACAAGAATCATGTGAACTAGTACCTATATGGAGTATACTAGTGAATCTACTATGGTATAGTTCAACACTCCCCCTTGCTTAGCATAGGGTACTTCGCGTAAGCATAAAGAGTGGAATAGACGCTCTGCTAATTCCATTTAGCGGCATCTTTAAACACTAGACCGATTTGAGATCGAAACATCTCAAACTTGACATGTCCGAGGTTCTTGGTGAACATATCAGTGGGATTGTCAGTTCCTTCGATATAGAAGATCTCTACATGCTGATCGGTGACAGCATCTCTAACAAAGTGGTAACGAATGGGGATATGTTTTGTGTGATGCTCAGTGATAGGATTGTTAGCCATAAAAATGGATCCTTGATTGTCACCACAAATAGGGATAGGTTTAAGATTGTAGCTGATCTCCCCAAACATCTGTTTAATCCATATGACTTGGCGTGTACAATCGCTCAAAGCCATGTATTCTGCTTCAGTAGAAGACAGAGCAGTGATTTTTTGTAAATGAGAATTCCACAGGAAAACTCCATTTGCCAACTTTAGGTAGAATCCCATTTGGGAGTGGCGAGTATCTGGGTCTGCTCCCCAATCAGAGTCGGTGCAGGCAGTAATATCATTCCCAGATGATCTGTCATATACAAGTGAGTAGTTACGAGTGCTGATTAGGTAGCAACATATATAGAGTGCCTTATCAAGGTGCTCTTGCGTCAGGTTGGCAGACATACACGCTAGCTGGGTTACAGCATAGGCGATATCGGGTCTGGTGCCAAGCATCAGATATAAGAGTGAGCCTATTACTGTCTGGAATCGCGTCCAAAGTTCCATGTTGACAGGGGCATCACTCTTCAGGGGTTGATATCCCTGAGGTAGAGGTGTACGAGCTGGTCGTGCATTGATCATTCCATAGCGCTCAAGTACTTTGTCAAGGTATTCACACTGATCTATTTCTAGTTGGCGGCCGTCTCAACATATGTTCATTCGGAGGAGTTTGCATGTTTCCCCAAGATCGCGGCATTCCCACCTTTTCATAAAGGTAGCCTTGATTTGATTCACAAGGGCTTTATTGGGACCACAGAATAGGGCATCGTCTACATATATGATAGCTAGAATGAACTGTTTCCCTTTTTTATATATGAATAGGCCGGCATCTGTAATCAGATGCTCAAAGCATAGTTCTTTCATAAACTGGCTAAGTGCCTTCCACCAAGCAAGTCCTGCTTGTTTAAGCCCATAAAGAGCGCGGAGTAGTCTGAGAACTTTTCCTTTGTATTGAGGAGGGGTAAACCCTTCAGGGAATTCCATATATATCTCCTCATCGAGTTTGCTGTATAAGTAGGCAGATCGCACATCGAGACCGGAGATGTACCAGTTCTCTAAGGCAGAAAGGGCAAGCATACATCGCACCATTTTAAATCACACTACAGGGCTGAATATCTGGTTGAAATCCAGGCCTTCGGTCTGTGAGAATCCCTTCGCTACTAACTGGGCTTTCTTTCTTCCATTGGTCTTTACATCAAAGACCCATTGGTTCTTTATCACCTTTTGGTTTACAGGCCAATCTACTACCCCATAGACTTTGCGTTCCTTAAGGATGCTCAGTTCTTTGTGGCAGGCATAGCGCCAGAGACGTTGCTCTGACTCGGGTAGTTGTAGTATATTGCGGTAAGACCATTCATGATAGTTGGATTTAGTGGACTTAGAGTCCAAGGGGATGGCCTTTGCGCAAAGGAAAGCAACTAACGCATCTCCCCCTTCCTACACTAGGTGTTCAACGTCCTCTTCTGAAGGAGAGGGTAAGGGGATAGGGGCAGGAATTGGGTCTGTTTCCTTAGGAGGCGCAGGAGGGCCTTGACCGGTGAGCTCCTTCCATGTAGCTTCTTTTTCTATTTCCTTTAACTGTTGGAGTGGATGTCTATGCTCACCATAGACATTGCCAGGCTGGGTAGGTGGTTGGCGTAATCGCTCAGATCGCCAAGGGGCGGCAGGAGGGGCATTCAAAGGAGGAATCCTCCTCCGAGGAGTGCAGAGAGAAGGAGGAGGAGAATGTGGAGGTGTTCTCTCTCCAGGGTCTGTATCATCTGTGGATGCTGGCGATGGGGTTCGCTCAGGCTCCGGCTGTTGTTGCCCAAAAGGGTGAGGTTGTGGCTGGATCTCATTGTCTGAATCATCAGGGGCGGAGTCTGCCAGAGGATCATGCTGGTGAGGATGACGAGGTACGTCACTTACAGGCTTGTGAGGCCGAGCCCCTGGACAGTGAGGGAATAGGTTCTGATCAAATACTGCATGTGCATACACGTGTAGTGAGTTATCAGGCCACATGAACAAGAAGTTCTTGTCATTATTAGGTGTGATACCCAAATAAATCATTAGTTGCAACTTAGGTTGCAACTTTCCACCATGAGTAGCAGTTGGGAGGTGGACATAGGCACCACACCCAAAGACACGGAGATAAGAGATGGTTGGAGGAGTTTTGTAGAGTAATTCATATGGCATCCTCCAATTAAGCCCTTTCTTGGGAGTGCGGTTGTAAATGTGTGCCACATGCATTATAGCAAACTCCCAGTAAGAAGGAGGTAGGCAAGCGTGTAAATGCATCGCCTGAGCCTTGTCCATGTCCATTAAGGTTCGAATGAACCATTCAGCTCTACCATTTTGCTGAGGGGTATGCAGCACAGACTCATAGATATGAATACTGTGGTTGCACATGAGCTTTTCAAAGCTTTCGACTTATATTCTCCCCCTGCATTGGACATCCATCCCATTATATGGGAATTGTGCTGGGTCTGAATATATTTGATGAAGTCCTTAGTGGCCGATAAGCCCTGGTCTTTTGAGCATAGGCATTGTACCCAGCCCATAGACGTATAATCATCATAAAAGACGATGGCATATTTATGCTGGTAATACGATTCAACCTCAAAAGACTTAAGGTCTGAGTGTATCAACTCGAAGGGTTTAGACGCACGCAATTCATTGGATTGAAAAGGGTGATTTGCCTGTTTGCCTAGTTGGCAGCCAGGGCAGACTGGCTTGGTGGAGGGTATGTGCACATCAGGAAAGTCCTTGGTGTGCTTTCATGCAGCTCTTAGAACATCCCATGAGGGGTGTCCAAGGTGGCGATGTAGTAATTCATAGTCAAGGGCGATCATGTCTAAATTCGTGATACTTGAGCTACAGACTGTAGGTGCTTTGACCCAGTACATCGTATCGGTGCCATGGGTATGGAAAGATATAAGTGTTTTCCCTTTGCATTTATCATGAATGTCAATCATGTGGGAGGTGCTGACAGCTGTCAGGCAGGTATCTTTGAGCAAAGTGCCCAGGGAGATAAGTCGTAGGGTACAGGCTGGCATGTAGATAGTTGGCGATAAACACACAACATTGTCTCTGTACTGAAGGAGTACAGTGCCTTGCCCCAGGATAGCTGCTTGGCCATTGGCCATTTGAGTATTGCGAGGGTGAGTGAACGCTTGGTATTCAACGGAATTGTTAATGTTGCTGGTAAAGTGTGATGACACTCCCGAGTCGAGGAGCCACATGTCGGGCATGTCCTCTAGTCAGATGTGATCATGATCATGCACTTTCTCTTTACCCTTATAACTATGTTTATGGTTTTCACAGTTGTCACACTGGGTATAGGAGCGCGTAGTATGAGTGTCCATTTTTGCACTATCTACTACAGAGGACAAGATGAAGTCTACATACTGTGGTGAGTAAGGCAATCGCTCATCAGTCTCTGTGTGAGTAGAGTGAAATGGGACATACTCAATGGCATTCCCTTCACCGCCGTCCAGGTTGAAGTAGTCCTCATACGACAGTTCGTACTCTTCAACCTCCTTAGGGATCTCTGGTCCTAAGGAGACGCAGTCTTCCGGGTCCACCAGGTATTCCTCAACTGGTACTTCAACAATCTGTTCTAGGCGTTGAAGGAGGGAACGTGAGGAGGATGCTCCAGGAGTGAAGATCTCCTGATCAACAGGAGTGAGGGCAGTGTTCGTCGACAAGGGTTGGCCTTCCTCATCAAGGAGATGAGAGAAACCAGAGGGGCCGAAAATGGTGGCCTCTAGCTGGTTTGGAAGGTTGCAGTCATTGTCGACTGGGTATAAAGAGGTGTTGTTCTCCCTGTAGTAAGGGGAATGCTTCTGGTGGGTACACTTGGCCCATTTGGTGATAGGCTTAAGCCGGCGGATAGTCTCGGTGGTTGGAGTGACCCCGAGACAGCAGGTGAAGTCGATGGTCTCGACCGTCTGTGTGAATGCGGGTGGGCCATAGTGGGTCACACCAAGGGTGTGAGAGAGCCAACGAGGGTTGGCAGCAGGTGTATGGAAGATGGTGGTAGCGGGGTCTATGACAGGCACGTTTGGGAAGGCAGTGAAGGCGAATGAGGTGGTGGCATCAGTATTATTGGAATGTGCCTTTCGGTGCTGCTCCTGCTTGTTGATCGCCTCTTGTGATCGGCCTCCACATCGCTGCTTTTTCTTCTCCCCCTGACCCTGATTTGACGAGGGTCTGGGCTGCGAGCCTTGCAGCTGCTGCTGGGCATGGAATTGAGGATCTTTACCTTTATGCTTGACCACACTGATTTTATGGGCAGCGTGGTCAGTCATCTTGTGATGAGCGATGTGCTGTTGCCATGCCATCATGCCCATGCACTCCAGTTCGGAGACCAGAGGAATTCCATCGGCAGAGGTGCTGGGGGTGGTACTTGAAGTGTCAGCGACCTGTCTGGGAGCGGACATGTTCAGGACCTGTGCGGGGACGTCCATGTACCGGGGCATCTTGGCAAGGACAATCATAGCCTGCATTTGTGAGGAGATGGGGTACTTATACTCGCTGAGGCAAGTAAAGTGCGCGTTGAGTTTGGCAAAGGTGGAGGCAGGATGGTTGTTCTCTGGGATCATGGTGTCCATCATCACTTTGAACTCCGTGTAGGCAGAGGCGATGGATGGTTTGGAAAACTGCTGCTCCAAGCCATTCCAGACGTTGATGGTAAAGTTTTCGTTGGCATACTTATTATGAAGGTTACTGTCCATTTTAAGGAGTATGTAATCTAGTGTGCAGTCATCTGTAATGTACCACATGTTGACTTTGTTGGTGTTGGACTCATCTTCCACAAGGATGGGACATCTCTGATTCATAATGAACCAGTATCCAGAGGCCTTGAGGAAAGCCTTCATCTTTGGCGCCCAGACAAGATAGTTGGGGCCAGTGAGGATGGGGATGGAGGCAGTGAGAGAGGTCGAGTTCGAGGAGGACATTTTGTTTGTGTATCTAGGATAGAACATTAGTGCCGGAGAATGCAAAGAGCAGAAAAACGGCAGCATAAATCACGCCGTCAACGTCTAGAGCCTAGTACACAGGAACATAGTCTCCTGGTACAGGGTACACCTGGTTGCTTAATATTCCGGCGTGTAGTACGCACAGGAATGCAACACATCACTCAAGCTTGGCGTAAAATGCACAGAGCAGGTGAGTTCAGGTAAATCCAAGCAGTGGCAGTGTAAATACATACAGCGCGCTGCTTGGGGCTCATAACCTTTCGATAGAAGCAATCAGGCAGTTGCCTGGCTTACCTGCGTGAGGTGCTACTTAGATGATAGCAGTTCAGGTGTAAGATCTGATTGTAACTCAGCACAGCTGAGTTTGTAACTAAATACAAGAACCGTGTGAACTAGTACCTATATGGAGTATACTAGTGAATCTACTACGGTATAGTTTGACATTTGCTGACTTCATCACCAAATTCGAGAAGGCCTTCAAGCATCATGATACCATTGGCAATGCTATTGCTTGGCTCTCCACCAAGCGGATGCACAAGAAACAAAATGGAACGTACCCGCCCCCACTGACACAATACGTCTCCAAATTCCAAAACAATGTTGCCCTAGCCAGTATCGTGGACACCAACATCTTAATCGGATACTTCTCTGCAGGTATCCCCCAAGGTCTCATGCGACGAATCATGTCCATGGACACGGTGCCCACCACCATTAACGACTTGTACACAAAGGCCATCCACTTCCAAACCCAATGGGAGAGGGCTGATGAGACCGTGAAACAGGGCAATAGATCTACCCACACTTACCACTCCTTTGCCACTCCAACCAATACCAAGGCCAAAGACCCCAACACCATGGACATCGACGCCATCTCCATCCCAAAGATGACCCCTGCAGAACGAAAGCAGTGCTTCAACCAGAAGCTCTGCTTCAGGTGTTGACAACTGGGACACACCACCACCACATGTCCAGTCTTTGCAAGCAAGAAGCCCCTTGACTGAAAGGTCAGAATCATCCATGAAGAAACCTGGGACTCCAACGACGACGTCATCAGCAGTATCTCCATGGGTTTTTAAAAAGGGAAACACCCACAGCGCATGTTTCCCCTATTAGCACTGCATCTGTAACTGTACAATCTACCTTGTCTGGAATTACCACTCCTATTCTCCTCCAGTTACCTGCAAATGCTAAGAAAGTCGCTGAAACCTGAGCCCTAGTTGACAGTGGTGCTGAGATCTCATGCATTGATTACCACTTCACTCGCAGGAACCATCTCCCTCTTATCAAACTTGACCAACCCATTCATGCCTGAAATGCAGATTACTCTGTCAACAAGAATGGTGACATCTGTTTCACCTGTGACTTGCTCCTCGTAATCCAAGGAGTGACTACCTGAACCACCCTCCACATCCTCTCCTGCAAACAGGAAAACATCATCCTCGGTCAACCCTGGTTATGACAGTACAACCCACATATCAACTGGGATTTGAGAACCCTCACATTACCCACATCCCCTGATAGCCTCATGGATCCTGAACTCCACGCCGATACTCTCACATCCAGCCCTCACCTTTGTGGATTCCTGCAAAAGAAGTCTGACGAATGCCAATACCTCATCAATGCAAACCGAAACCAAGTCCTACATCACATCATCTGAGGAGAATGTCTGCAAGTACTGGCGGCGACCATGGCCAAGATCCAGACTGCTACCACCTGGGAGGAGGCAACCGAACTTGCCAAACCAAAACCAGCCCTCCCTGAAGAATATTCTGCCTATGCGTCAGTCTTCTCTAAAGAAGCGACTGATCATATCCCCCCATTTCAACCTTATGACCATGCTGTCAGCCTCAGGGACACCTTTGTTCTGGAAATCAGGAAAGTCTACCCCCTCTCCCCTCCTGAACAAAAGGCCACCGAAGACTTCATCAATGAACATCTCCAGACTGGAAAGATCCATCCCTCCAACTCCCCCCTTGCCTCTCCCTTCTTCTTCGTCAAGAAGAAGAGTGGCAACCTCTGTCCTCGTCAGGACTACTGATACATCAATGAACATATCATCCGGGATGCATATCCCTTACCCCTCATCTCAGATCTCATTGACAAGCTAAAGGGGGCCACTATATTCACTAAATTTGACGTCTGCTGGGGGTACAATAACGTCAGAATCAAAGACAGAGACCAATGGAAGGCCTCCTTCATCACCCACTGCAGCCTCTTTGAACTGACCGTCATGTTCTTCGGCCTCTGTAATTCCCCTGCCACCTTCCAACAGTTTATGAACGACTCCTTCCGTGACATGATCGCTGAAGGTTGGCTAATCATCTATATGGATGATCTCCTCATCTTTTCTCCCGACGATGCCACCCATACCACACGGACAAAAAGAGTACTCCAATGCATGGTCGAGCTGAACCTCCATCTCAAATTCGAGAAGTGTCACTTCGCCGCCACCAAGGTTGAGTACCTTGGGATGATCATCCGCCCCAACCAGCTTGCTATGGACCCTGCGAAGCTTGATGGGATTGCCAACTGGCCCATGCCTTCAAAGGTCACCCATGTCTGCTTTGTCTTGGGATTCGCCAACTTCTACCGGTGTTTCATCCTGGACTATTCCACCATCGCTTGCCCCCTTATCAACCTCACCAAACTCAACCACACTTGGGATTGGTCCCCTGCCTGTCAACATGCCTTCAACCACCTCAAACGACTCTTCCTTGTGAAACCCCTCCTGCACCTCCCTGACTTCTCTGTGCCCTTCACCATCGCTATGGACACCTCGAAATCCACCTCGGGTGCCATCCTCCTCCAAACGGATACCAACGGTGCTTGGCACCCCTGCTTCTACCTCTCAGAATCCTTCTTCCTGACCGAATGGAACTATGACATCTATGATCATGAACTCCTCACTGTCATTCGCACCCTGAAGGCCTGGTGCTACTACCTCCACAGCTCTCCCTACCCCATCCAGGTCTTCACTGACCATAAGAATTTTATCTACTTCCACTCCCCACAAAACCTCAATCACCACCAGGCCCGTTGGCTCCTCGACCTTGCCAACTTTGACCTCGTCATCATCCACGTCCCTGGATGTCTCCTTGCCAGACCTGATGCTCTCTCTCGTCGCCCCGACCTCGCCCCGCCAACCTGCTCCAACAACAATGGGATCATCCTGCTCCCCCTGTCCCTCTTTATCAACCTCATCAATACCACCCTATCCTCCCACATTTGGTCCTTGTCCACCTCTGACCCCCTTGTGTTGCAACAACTGCAGGCCCTTGACACCTCCACACCCTCCTTCCTCCATGCCCACATGTCCGATTGGCAGCATGCTGACGGTCTCCTCACCTACAAAGGCCGTGTCTATATTCCCCCTGATGACACCCTTTGCCACTCCATTCTTCACCGCTGCCACAACCACCCCTCTGCGGGCCACCTGGGCTTCCTCAAAACCTGCCAGCTCATCTCTGCTGACTTTTGGTAGCCTGGGCTCACCACTTACATCCACAAGTACATCGAAGGCTGCCCTTCTTGCCAGGCCTACAAGGCCAACACCCATCCTTCCTCACCCCCACTCACCCCCATCTGTTCCTCCACCACCCTCCCTTTCCGCCAGGTCTCCTGCGACCTCATCATTGACTTACTCCTCTCCTCCAGCTTTGACTCTTTGCTGGTTGTGGTTGATCACAGACTCTCGAAGGGGGTAATTCTCTGCCCCAACAAGAAGATGATGTCTGCAGAGGGGATAGCGAACCTCTTCTTCCATCAAGTCTATTGCAAATATGATCTCTATGACAAAATCATCTCAGACCACGGTCCCCAATTCACCTCAACCTTTGCCAAGGAACTCAGGAGACTCCTCAGCTATGACCTTGCACTCTCCACGGCCTACCATTCCCAGACTGACAGAGAAACCGAACGAGTCAACCAGGAGATCAAAACTTATCTCCGCATATTCTGTGGTGACCGACCAACTTTTACGGTTGAGGAAGGGGGACTACTTTTTTCCCTACCAACACCCCCACTCTCCCCTGGGCTCTGGGACAACTTACTGTTCAACTCCAGCATCTTCCCTTGGGATGGCAATCCCCAGACATCAGCACTGGACGACACCACCTTCTAGGCAGTGTGGAGGCAGTGGCCACTGCCATCATGGCTGTGCAAGGCAGTGGTGTGGACCTTTCCATTTCTATTTCATATTTCATTCAGACCATTCCTTCTTGGCTATGCTCTCTCGCGCATAACCTCGTATCTCCCGATTTTCCGATTGCATCTTGGCCTCATACAGTATGCCTATTTATGGTTTATAGAAGCCTCCCCTAAACTACCTACCAAACCTATATATAGAGGCTTCTGACCCTTCATGTAACTTTAACCTTGATCTACACAATATACCATGTCTGGTCAATCAGTTCCACTCGCTTCGCTCTACTACCTCACACGCTTAGAGTTGGAAGTCATCTCCGCCATTGCACTTTTGATCTTCCTGATTATCAGCACCCCCTTTTGCTGCTTGTCTGCAGAACGCTAACACCGTCGGGGCAGTTCGCCACAAGAGCATTGATATCAGCACTAGAGCGCTAGGACCCTCCATCCTAGACTAGGTTCTGCCCGTATAGAGGAAGAGACCTGTTTGACCACATTGCCTGTGGTAGGGAACGGAACACGGTTGTGTCACTTGTTACGCACACCTAGTCAGTGTAACACCAACCTCCTGGAGTGAAAAGATTATGCTCGCCGAATTTACACACAATCACTGCCCTCACTCAGTCACTGAAAAGTCTCCTTTCTCTCTCCTCATGGGATATGAACTCCGTGCACTCCCTGCTGTCATTCCCAAGTCTTACATCCCAGCAGTAGAAGACTGACTTAAGGCCCTCTCAGCAACACATGATGAAGCCATCGCCACCCACAAGCTAGCCTGTCAGACAATGATCACTAGAAACAAGCAAACATTCACACCCCTCCCCAAAGGAGTCAAGGTGTGGTTAGAAGCATGGAACCTCCATCATTTCTCAGCCAATCCCAAGTTCGCCGCCAAAAGAGAAGGCCCCTTTACAATCACCGACGTCCTATCCCCTATCACATACAAGCTCCACCTACCGAAACAATGGAAGATACACCCCGTGTTCCATGCTTCGCTTCTCACCCCTTGCCATGAGAATTCCATATATGGCAAACACTTCCCTTCCCCCCCTCCTGACCTCATCGTGGGAGAAGAAGAATATGAAATAGATAGGATTCTCCGACATCATGGGACCCCATCCCGATGGTCCTTCTTGATCTGATGGAAAGGGTACTCTGCTGAAGAGGACTCCTGGGTCTCAGAACGGGACTTGAAAAATGCCAAGTCTGCTCTCTCAGACTATAAGAAACATCACCCCAGGACGTTCCCTCAGAACCCATCACCCTCTTAGCATGTCCTCCGCCGCTGACCATGCCTTCTCTACCTCCTCTCCCCTTTTCCCCTCTATTACTTTATCATCACTTTCTACTCTCAGTCTTAGCCCTTCTTCTCTCATCATTTCTTCATTGTTCGAGACCCCTCCGCGTATTGTCAACAACAACTCTCGCCCTGATTCTCCTGAACTACCTTCTTCCCGCAATCCAACTCCACCTCCTTGTACACCTACATTAATCTCACTCGCAACCACCCCTGGGCCAATCTTAGCCGTTGACATTCCCCTCTATGCCAATCGACTCCACACTGACTTCCCTGACCTTGACAACATCACCCGCCTTACTCATAATCTTGAAAACCTGTGGATGGCTCTCATGCTCGGGGCCCATTTGGACTATGCATCACCGCTCTACTCTTTATACAAAGCATACCTCCAATGCACCCAACTCAGGGTCCTTGCACACCACACCTTAGCCAATGCAGACCTATCCCTGGCCCAACTCTGCCTTCGGGGGATTGAAAGCAAACTGAAAGCAGCACTGCTCAATGCACTACACCAACTAGGAGTCATGGAATTCCTGGATCACCTAGACCATTACCTTCAGGACCTGAATGCCTGACCACCGAACCCCATCATCTCTCCTCTCCCTACAGACCTCTTGCGTACCATCTCCACATCCTTTTCCCCATTGGACCTAGAGGAACTGCATTTCATCCAACGCGTTAAGGCAAGGTGGTCTGGAAATGAAGGGCGGACCCCACTGGGACTGGCGCACCCTTGCTACCCAGATGCGTGCTACCAATGTCACCGGCTCGGCCATATCCACGTTTCTTGCCCCTTTTACCGGTGTCCCAACTGCCTCTGATGGGAACCCGGCCACACACAAACCCGGTGCCCACTCTGCCACCATCCTAACCCACCATCACTGCTGTCCTCGTCCTCCTCTGGATGGGCACCTTCCACCTCTCCTGCCATCCAACCGATCCCAGCCCCAGATCTTCCCTGTCACACCACACGTCACACACTCTGTCGCCCTCGCTGCTCCCATACTTCACATGCCATGATAAGCCCAGACCATGATGATACGTTGGACATCGCAGACATCTATAGCGACGATGCCCTGGGGAATATCACTGGTTCACCCGTCGGGAAATACCAGTGTCTCGATTGGGTTTTCATTAGTGATTCAACACCTAATGGGGGGGGTAATGTTACGATTCATCCATATATTTCACACTTTCTCTCATTGGACTCTCTATCTCATGCTGTGTAAGCCCGCATGAGTTCACAGACTTCTCAAACCTCTTTTGTATTACCAATCATGGAACCCCTTCTACCTTCTTCTTCATTGTTCCATAGGGTTCCACCCGTTTCCTTGCTTACTCATCTTCCTTCCACCATATTCCATGATGTTCCATTGCCTACGTATAAAAGATCGCCGTCCAGTACAAGTGTTCCTTGGTTTAGACCTATTCAATCTAAACCACCTTGTACCCCAGACCTCTGCAAGTCATCATTCTACTCCTGAGTGAATGCTTCCTCTACCACTTCAACCTTGACAAGCTTTACACTTGATAAGTCTATGGAAGTCCCGTAGCCTCCCAGCAGTATCCCCTGTCTGTCTTTGTAACTGCCAGTTGCAGTTAACCCTTTGAGTCTACACCTATCCCTATCCAGGGTAGTTGTAACAGATCTTGTAGTCTACTACCTTACGTCTGCTTCCTTTCTCAGGATCTTGAACCTTTGTATGAAAAGGTCAATTGGGTATCTATTCTACTTTAGGCCTTCGAGTTCCCTTAGCAACTTGTGTGCCAGCACGTTGATCTGGAAGTAAGCCTTGATTTTTCCTTATATTGCATGCCATGATTGTTACGATTGAAGAGGGGGTACTACCTTTTTCCCTATCCACTCCACTCTCCCCTGGTCTTTGGGACAACCTACTCTTTGACTTCAGGAACTTCCTCTAGGACAGCGATACCCATGCACTGGCACTGGACGACACTGCCATCTTGGCTGCACAAGGCAGTGGTGCGGACTCCCCTTTTCTCCTTTCATTCTATTTCATATTTCTATGGACAATTTTTCCTTGGCTGTGCTCTCTTGCACACAGCCTCGTATTTCCCAATCCCCCGTTCCCATCTTTCACTTTATGATAGTGTCAGCTGCTATACCTATTTATGGCTCTCAGAAGCCTCCCCTAAATCCTACCTAACTCTATATATAGTAGCTTCTGAGCACCCATGTAAACTTAACCTTGATCTACACAATTCACCATGTTTAGGTCAATACATTTTAATCACTTCGCTTTAATGCCTCATATGCTTAAGAGTTGGAAGTCATCTCCACCATTGCACTTCTGATCTTCTTGATCATCAGCACCTTCTCCTGCTGCCTATCTGCAGAATGCTGACACTGTCAGGGCAGTTCGCCATAGGAGCATTCCACTAGCACTAGAGCACTAGGACTCTCCATCCTAGGCTAAGTTCTGCCCGTATAGTGGGAGAGACGTGTTTGACCACATCACCTGTGGTAGGGAATGGAACACAGTTGTATC
>JBBPSM010000307.1:0-15228 GCA_038093595.1 Butyriboletus regius
TACTCTATACATATATAGTAATCTATCTCACACACAGCCTGGTCCATGCGCACTCCTGTAACATATATAAAGTAGACACTCTGACAACTGGACCCCCAGTCTAATCCACTTTGTTCACCTTGCATGGTCATTGCTTTGGCCCCTGGTCATCATAGGCTGAGTTGTTTGGAAAGGACCCACATACCCTCATCCCCTTGAGCCAGGACTTCTGTAGCCTGCAAGATGTAAGATCTGAGCCATGTGCTACTTGTGATTCCCACTTGTAACAACACCCCTAAATTCAGAAAGGCGTCACCTTGCACCACTAAGAGAAACTCCCTCAAAATACTGGCTGTAATAAAACTACCCAATCAAAAATGGGTAGAAGTAAAAGTGCTTATTGATTCAGGCTGCACCGGATCCTCAATACATGAATGGCTGGTTCTTGAAAAGGGGATATCCACCCACAACCTACCTCATCCACTTATGATTTACAATGCCAATGGAATACTGAATGCCAGAGGCAAGGTCAAAAAGTTTGTTATAGTTGAATTAGAATTGCGAGGCCACAAAGAGCAAATTGCACTAGCAGTCACCAACATAGGACCTGACCAGATCTTCTTAGGCCATGACTGGCTCAAGGCACATAATCCTGACATTGACTGGCATACTGGGAGGATATTCTTCTGATGTGGCAACGACCATACCACAACCAATATAGACGAGGAAGAGGATGAAATGGACGAGGACTATGCTCCTTCAAAGGGCGATCAACTCTACAAACTAGACGTCTATGGATACCTATGAAACGTCACCATTGAGATCACAGCAAAAGATTTTGTCCAGGAGAAAAAGAAAACCTTTGAGGAGATGGCACCTGCTTATGTCCACGACTACAGGGACATTTTTGCAAAAGAAAGCTTCAACAAGTTACCCCAAAGACACCCTTGGGATCACATCATCAAACTCCTCCCCAGGGATCATCAGGTGGACTGCAAGGTCTATCCTCTCAATCCAGGAGAACAAAAGGAGCTAGATGCCTTCCTCAAGGAGAATCTTAAATTCAAAAGGATTCACCCTTCCAAATCCCCCTTCGCTTCGGCATTCTTCTTCATCAAGAAGAAGAATGGACACCTCCGCCCTATACAAGACTATTGAAAGCTTAACGCGGTCACCAAATGCAACCAATATCCCCTTCCCCTCATCCACAAGTTGGTTGACAAGCTAAAATCAGTCAAATATTACAATTCGACATAAGGTGGGGATACAATAATGTACGTATGGCAAAAGGCGAAGAGTGGAAGGCAGCCTTCAGGACAAATCATGGACTTTTCGAACCCCTCGTGATGTTCTTCGGACTGACCAACTCCCCTGCAACATTCCAAATAATGATAAATACATTGTTTAAGGAGTTGATCGACCGAGGCATAGTGGTCACCTATATAGATGATATCATGATATTCATGAAAATGGTCGAAGAGCACCGAAAGGTAGTACGGGAGGTGCTACAAATTCTGCGATACACCCACTTGTACTTGCAACATGACAAATGTGACTTTGAAGTCCAGAAAACTGAGTTCCTAGGTCTGATCATCGCACCACAGCAGGTGAAGATGGACAATAAAAAAGTTGCCACCATATGAGACTGGCCGATGCCGATGTTGAAGAAAATGCTGCAAGGTTTCCTCGGATTCCTCAATTTCTATTGACAGTTTGTCAAGAATTTTGCCATGGTGGTGCGCCCCCTCAATGTACTCACCTCAGTAAAAAGGGACTTCATCTGGACCATTGATTGCCAGACAGCCTTCAATGAACTTAAGGCCATTATCTCTTCAGCACCTGCTCTCACAATGCCAACTGATGCCAACCCCTACTATGTCAAAACGGACAGCTCAGATGTCGGTGTTGGTGCCATTCTCTCACAAAAACAAGATGACATCTGGCACCCCATCACCTTCATCTCGTGCTTGCTAAATGATGCAGAGCGCAACTATCATGTGGCCAACCTTGAAATGCTCACCATAATATTTGCACTCAATGAATGGCAGCAATACCTCCTCAAGGCGGCACACCCTATTGAAGTCCTGACGGATCACAAGAATCTTGAATTCTTCTGACACCTGCAGGATCTCTCCTGTCGCCAGGCTCGATGGCAACAAATCCTTCAGGAATACCACCTGACTATTGTCCATCAGCCTGGCAGGACCAACCCTGCTGATTCTCTGTCCCAGAGGCCAGGCTTTGAAAAGAGGGTGACATTCAATAACACCACCCAAACACTCCTTCCAGACTCCTTTTTTTCACCTCCCCCATCACCAACCCAAACCACCATATCACTCAACACCATTGCCTCAGACAGCATTATATCGTGAATCACCAAACTACAGTACAAGTTGGAACAATTCACGCGACAAGGCTTGGAAAAGGAGGGCTCCCCCTGGACAAAAAAGGATGGCCTTGTAAGGTGGAAAAATCTCACCTATGTCTTGAATGATGAGAAACTATGAGAAGACATCATCATCACCAATCATGATTACCCAATCACTGGACACCCAGGTGTAAAAAGGATCCAAGACCTGATCATGAGTGAGTACTTCTGGCCCTCGCTGTGCAAGGACATAGAAGGATACATAAAAGGATGTGACGTGTGCCAAAAGGTAAAGGCAAAGACCACACCCATTCACACCCCCCTTTACCCAAATAAAATTCCATCCGTCCCCTGGGAAATCATCTCTGTTGACCTCATTGGCCCCCTCCTCCAGTCAAACAGCAAGAATACAATCCTCATGGTCATTGATAGGTTCTCCAAGATGATCCACCTAACACTGGTGATGGACACGATCACTTCACAAGGAGTAGCCACCATCTTCTGCGATCAAGTATTCAAGCTCCACAGAGCACCACGAAAGGTGATATCAGATCAGGGCATCCAATTCATGTCATCATTTATGTGCGACCTCTACTCCCTCCTCAGGATACAAGTGAACCCTTCCATGGCCTACCATCCCCAGACTAATGGCCAAATAGAACGTATAAACTGAGAAGTGGAGAAGTACCTCCACATTTATGTATGTCAACCACCGACAAATAGACTGGGCCGAATGACTCCCCCTTGCTGAGTTCACCCACAACTCACAGACCACCAGTGCTACAGGAGTGTCCCCATTCCTGCTCAACTATTGCCAACGACCACTCATCCCTAACAAGCAAGTGGAAGTTCAAAACAAATCAGCTGCCACATTCATTGAGCAAATAAAGGACCACCATGAAGGTGCAAAACGGGCCCTAGAGAAAGCCACAGAAGCGATGAAAAAGAGTCATGACAAACATCCATCTCCCCACATCGACTACTCCATTGGACAGCAAGTACTCCTAGAAGGAACGCACATCCACATGGATCAACCAACAAAAAAGTTCAATGACAAGCGGTATGGGCCTTTTAAGATGAAACGCAAAGTAGGCGAGGCCTTGTATGAGCTAGAGATCCCTTGAACATGGAAAGGAACTCACCCCATCTTCCACAAGTCCCTCCTCACTTCTTACCATCCTGGATCCTCTCCATCCTAGGCAAAACCCAAACTGCCACCACCAGTGATCGTTCAACAAGAGGAAGAACATAAGGTGCAGGAGGTCGTTGACTCTTATAAGAGATGAGGCAAAACTAAGTACCTCATCCACTGGAGGGGCTACCCTTGTGAAGAACAAACATGGGAACCAAAGGCCAATGTCAAACATGCCTCAAAGCTTGTCAAGAAATTCCACACTGCTAACCTATCTGTAGTCCAACTCCTCACTACCAATGTCTGCGATTGCCCAACCTGTTCTTCCATGATAGCCCTATTCACCAACCTAACCTTCCACACCTACACCACATCTCTCAACCAACTCCCTGATCACCTCTTTGAAATCCCAACCCCCGACTCCCAACCATCCCTCTCTAGTATTCTCATTGATTGGGAGTTCAATGATTAAAAAGAGGGTAATGAAACATGTTTCTTCATTTTCTATATCTATTTCCCATTTTGGTACTTAGCTAAGGACGATCTCACATGAACAATTACATACTTAGCATTACATCCCCTTTCCAAAAGGTCTAGATGACGACGTCACGATGACATCATACCTACGTCATAGAACCTTCCAGAACGATTACCTAATTATTCTAGTATATTCCATACCTATCCTAAATCATGGTCTGTGCATGCTCCCTGTAGTATAAATAGAGTAGCAACAACTGTGTACTTCCTTAGTTTTGGAATTGCCATTTTATTTCTTGGATATCGGCTTAGGTTGACCCTTGAGATTGTTGGTCTTTTCCTTTCAACCTGCCCTTTTCCATGCCCACTTGCACCCATCTAACCCTAGGTGATTGATTTTAGTCTCATCAGACCATACTACCTCCTTCCAATCCTCTATAGTCCAATCTTTATAAGCATAGGCAAAGTCCAAGCAAGCCTTGTGATGCCTAGCTGACAGAAGGGGGCATTTAGACTTCACCACAGCCTTCATGCCAGTTTTTTCAAGTGCCAGCATACAGTGGTGGTAGAGAGGGGTTGGTTGACCACATTGGTGAGAGCCTTGGTCACCTGGACAGCATTTTCAGCCTTCCCAGATGAGATGAGATGAATGGCATGGTAAAGATTGGTAAGAGAAAGCTTGGAAGAATGACCTCCAATAGCTTTAGGAAGGGTAGAATGCTCTTTAGAGTGAAGTTTGGATATAGTAGAAGGGCTGACACCAGTTTGCCTAGCAATGGCTTCACCAGATTGACCAGCATCAAGCAAAGAAAGGATATTGCTTTGTTGAGTAAAGGAACAAGATTTAACCATGATTGTAGTTGAGATCCAAGAGGTGTATGAACTTTTTAAACTCAGGCATACTATTTATATGTATATCTTTGTTTGTACAAACAACCAGGGCAAATATTGCATGATTTGATTGAGATCCTAGTTACCAGTTCCAAAGTAAAAAAACACTTTCCATGGTATTGCTGTTTCAATTTGGTTATATCTTCCCAGGCTGTTGTCCAAATCACATAACCCAGGGAACGCTTTGGTAGCCAGGAGTATGTACTATTTATAACTCCACCAAAGCTAAGCGAAATTCCCATGTGTTTTGGCAGTGCGCTTCGTGCACTGCCATAAGGGTTAGTATGGAAAGGGTTTTTGGAGTCACTGTAGGTTCTTTGTCTGCCAGAAGACAGGGTGCTCAATGAGAAACCATCCTGGGTATGCACCTCACAACTGCAAGAAGAGACCCTCGATGGCTTACACCTGAACTGTCACCACCACCACTACTGAGAAATCACTTGGGGCAGTTCCATACATGCGCAATGGGGACAGCCCATCAGAACCCTCAGACAAGTACATAGCCAGTCTGGTCAAGAACAAGGGGAAGGATATGGTCCTTCAGACATTGTGTCAGAGCTTTGACACCAGGCTTGATGAACATGGAAACCCACTGGACATGGGTATGGAGTCAGACAAACAGGCCGCAAATGAATGGGATGAGGCTATCAATGAGTGCTCACTAGATCCTATCTTTCCTGCATCTCTTTTCACTGAATTGCATTTTTAAATGGAGGGGGTAAACCAGTATTACCTTCCTCCTACACAATAGCCCCTATATTTATTTCTGGATCGAAAACAATTCTATTCATATTCCATTAAAAATCTGGAAACCAGGGAAATTCATTGGCAAAAATGTGGTTCTCGACAGTGGAGCCACTGGTTGTTTCATTTCAAGAAAACTGGTGGCACGGCTACAACTACCAGTCCACGAATTGGAACATCCAATCTGAGCATGGAACATGGATGGTACCCAGAATCAGTCTAGGCAGATTTGATTCAATTGCTTAACAGGCACACAAAGCGAAGGTTTCTCTCCTGAAAGCCTTCAAGACCTACAAAGACATCTTCACGGAAAAGACAAATATAAAATTATCCCCCTCCCGACCATATGACCACACCATCGAGCTTAAAGACTTGTTCGTCCCAAAACGAGCCACAGCTTACCCTCTGAACCCTACGGAACAAGAAGCCTGCAAGGAGTTCATCAAAGAACATCTAGAGACTGGGAAGATCTCTCCATCCAAATCTCCCCAAGCTGCCCCCTTCTTTTTTGTCCAAAAGAAGGATGGGAAACTACAATCTTGCCAGGACTGCCAGTATCTAAATAGCCACACCATCAAGAATGCATACCCTTTCCCCTTAATTTCTGACCTTCTGGATAAATTAAAGGGATCGTCGATCTTCACCAAATTCAATGTATGATGGGGCTATAACAATGTTTTGATCAAACCGGAAGATCACTGGAAGGCCACCTTTCTTACCCTGCTCAGCTTATTTGAACCCAACATGATGTTTTTTGGGATGTGCAATTTCCCAGCTACGTTCCAGGCCTTCATGAATGACCTATGGCAATTACATCACAGAAGGATGGCTGGTAATCTACATGGATGATCTATTGATCCACTCAACGGACCAGAAGAAACATGACCAAAGGATGCAGAAGGTCCTAGAACACTTCTGACAACATGAAATATACCTCAAATTGGAGAAGTGTACCTTCTTAGCAGAAGAGATAGAATATTTGAGAATGATCATAGGAAAGAACAGGGTCCACATAGACCCCACCAAACTCAAGGCCATCTGAGAATAGAAACCACTGGTAAACATAAAGGATGTTCGCTCCTTCATTGGCTTCTGCAATTTCTACCGGAAATTCATCCCCTCCTTCTCCGACATTGCATGTGTTATGGTTGAAGAAGGGGTACTACCTTTTTCCCTACCAATACCCCCACTCTCCCCTAGTCTCTGGGACGACTTGCTCTTCGACTCCAGCATCTTCCCTTGGGACAGCAATCCTCAGACACCGGCACTGGACGATACCGCCTTCTAGGCAGTGTAGAGGCGATGGCCACTGCCATCATGGCTGCGCAAGGCAGTGGCACAGTGTTGCAAGAGGGAATCTCTATACAGCACACGGCTCAGATCTTACACGTTGCAGGCTACATGAGTTCTGGCTCAAGGATGAGGGTATGTGGGTCGTGTCTGAACAGCACCAGCCTACAATGACCAAAGGCCAAGGCAATGACTGAAGGTGATGAACAAATGGATTAGACTGGGGATCCAGTTGTCAAAGTGTCTACTTTATATATGTTACAGGAGTGCGCACGGACCAGGCTGTGCGTGAGAGAGATTACTATGTATAGGTAAAGTAAAGAAGCGTTCGTGAGAGTGTTGATAACAGAAATGATTGTGGGAATAGATAAGGTGTGAATGTAACGGAGATTAAAAGGATGAGGCATGTCACGTGACTAAGTCTAGACCTAGGTCAGGTGATGGTTTCTCACGGTCATGTGCACTGGTCACGTGGTTTGGAAAGTGAAGGTGTAACGCAATAAAAAGTTTGAAAATATTCATTATTATAACACTACCCTCTTTTTATGACTCGAATTCCAGGCAAGTCATGGTTGGGGCAGTTTCGGTGAAGGTTTCATAAGGATAGAATAAAGAATTGAAGGACACTGTGGAAAGGCTGCAAAGTTTTCGAGGAGCGGACAGATTTTTCTTATGGAATTCAGCAACTGCGAGTGGCACGGTATTGATTATATTGGCCGATTCCCATGTACGATCTGTCTCATTGTATCCTCTCCAGTGGACTAGGTATTCTAGTTTGCGGCCCTTCATCCTAGATGCAGCGATGTACTCAACCTCATATTGTTTCTCCCCTTCCTGATCAACTTCTATCGCTTCAGGACGGACTATGGGTTGTCCTGGTAACATTTCCTGATATGGTTTTACGCATGAGATGTTAACTGTTGGATGAATTTGTATGGTTTTGGAGAGTTTTAGTGTGATGGCATTTGGAAGGATGTGGGTGAGGACGTAGGGTCCAATCCATTTCTGGGTGAGTTTCTTTGCTGTGTATGGGAGGTTGAGCTTGTCTGTGGACAGCCAGACCTGCTGGCCGATAGAATATGTTGGAGCATCTGATCTTTTATTTTCTGAGGTGGCAATCATTCGCTCTCTGGTATGTTCCAGCGCTGCCTCTATTTCCTTATGAGAATGGCCCATTTCTCCTGTGAAGCCTGCCAGTTTCCCTTCAAAGCCCATGCAAGGTGCATGGTTTCGTGTGATGTTAAATGGGATTGTACTGGTGGCTGAGGTTACGGTATTGTTGTGGGAGAATTGTGCCATTTTCAGCCAGTCTGCCCAGTCGCTCTGCTTCTTTCCTACATATGCGCGGAGGTACTGTTTGAGATCTTTGTTGATTCTTCCTGTTTGGCCATCCATCTGGGGGTGGTAGGCCATGGAGATCTTTTGAGCTATACCGAGTAGTGCACATAGTTCTTTAGTGAAGGCGGAGATGAACTGAGGTCCTCTATCCGAAACGAGTGTGGAGGGTAGGCCATGAATAGACCATACGTAATCTCTAAATAATTTAGTGAGGTCCAAAGAAGAACAGGTGTCTGTGGTAGGAATAAATACCACTTCTTTGGAAAATCGGTCTATGACTATGCAGATAGCGATAAAGGAACGAGATTCGGGTAAACCCGTAATGAAATCTACAAATAGATCTTCCCATGGATGCTTTGCAGCGAGAAGGGGCATAAGTTTTCCTGCCGGTGCTTTTTGCTTACCTTTCGTGAGGGCGCACACTTGGCAGCTGTCTATGTATTTTTTGATGTCTGTAGTGACACCAGGCCATGAAAAGTATCATGTAAGAGTATGTATAGTTTTAGAATGTCCACCGTGACCTGAAACTGGGGAGTCATGGAATAAAGTGAGGAGACGTGTACGTAAAGGTTCAGGTATGAAGACTTTGTTTTTGTTATTTTTGAAAATATTCATATTATAATCGAAGGTATAGTCATTGATTGCGTCAACTCCTAGGGAGATTGATTCGCTTTCAAGCTCCAATAGAAAGTCCAAAGAGAGTGAGATGGAATTAATAAAAAGAGAAGGAGAGAGTACAGTAATATTGGTATTATGGTCCGGTACTGCGTCGCCATGATCTGGTCGACAAGAAAGAGCGTCAGCCCGGCCATTGGAAGAACCAGGTTTATAAACAAAAATGTAATTAAATTCCTGGAGAAGCGCATGCCAGCGTGCTTGACGACCACTGAGGGTCTGCGGCTTCTTTCAATATTCGAGATTCTTGTGGTCAGTCCAGATTTCGAATCTTTCCTGACCTATTAGATAGTGATGCCATTCTTCCAGCACCCGAATAACTGCTAGCAGTTCCTTATCGTAAATAGGGTAGTTGCACTCAGCACTATCGAAAGAATGGGAGATAAAGGCGATAGGCCTCCAATTACCATCTTTACATAGTGTGGAGAGCACTGCTCCCATGGCGATGTCCGAGGCATCGGTCTCCACTCGCATTTCTTGATTGTGGTTAGGGTACGAGAGAAGCAGAGCTGATGTAAATTTTTCTTTTAAGGTTTCGAATCCCTTTTGCTGATTGGAATCCCACGTGAATGGAACATCTTTCTTGGTAAGGTCATTCAGGGGGCATGCGATCTCGGCGAAACCTGCAATAAAACGTCTGTAGTAATTACATAGTCCAAGGAAGCCTTGTAGCTGTTTGAGTCGAGTCGGCACGGGCCAATCCATGACACCAGCAACTTTTCCTTTCTGCATTGTTACCCCCTTTTTAGATACGACCATTCCGAGAAAGTCTACTTCATCCATAGAGAAGTGGCACTTCGAGGGTTCTACATAAAGGTCATTCTCCCGTAGGCGAAGAAGGACCTCTTTTACTACCTCTTCATGTTCCTCTTTGGACTTTTTCGACGTAAATATCATACAATTGTTGATGTAAATAATCACTACCGCATACATGTCGTTAAATATATTGTTCATCATCTGTTGGAATGTAGGCAGTGAGTTGGTCATCCCAAAATACATAACGGTGGGCTCGTATGCCCCAATAGGTATAACAAAGACACCCTTCCACTTGTCTCCTTCCTTTATCTGCACATTGTTATACCCCCAACATAAGTCAAGGGCAGTGAACATATCAGCGTCTTTTAGCCGATTGATTAATTGTGGGATCAGGGGTAGAGGGTAGGAGTTCTTGACGGTGCCCTCGTTTAAATAACGATAGTCCATTACCATACACTTTTTGCCATCTTTTTTTGATATGAAGAAGACTGGCACCGTTTGTGGAGATTTTGATGGTTTGATGTAGCCCTTCTTTAGTTCCTTGTTGATGAAGGCGCGTACTTCTTCCATTTCGATATCCGATAAGGGGATAACTCGACCCTTCTTTGGCACAAAGTCCGGTTTGAGCTCGATGGCATGGTCCCAGTGCTTCCTTGTTGGCATTCTCGTCGATTCTTGCTCTGAGAAGACATCTAGAAAATCATGGTAAGCCTCTGGTACCTGCTCTTTGAGTCCTTCTTCTATAGTACATATATAAGTAAAGTCATAGTTCATAGGTCTGAGTCCCATAATTTTACAGTACTGCATACAATGTGGGAAATGAATGGTTTGTTTCTCCCAGTTGGTTTCGGGGTTATGGCGGTAAAGCCAGTTATACCCGATGATCATATGATGGGTTCCTAATTTAGAGATATATGCGTCCAAAGTTTCATAATGTTCTTCAACTTCCACAACCAAGGTTACCGCATGCTGGATTTGGCCTATAGCACTATTTGATCCATCAGCGTTATGTACCTTGATTGGTTGGTCTAAGGTAAAGAAAGGAATTCCGTGACAAGTAACATAGTCTTTATTAATAAAGGTGTGGGAGGCCCCCGAGTCCAAGAGAGATTTGAATTGGTGGCATACCCATTGGCCATTCTGCTGGCAATGTACGACAGTCTCAAGTGAGAACTCTCCACCGAATGACAATGTCATTGCCCGATGCATAGTGACCTTCGAATCGAGGGGTTTATAGATATGCGATATTTTTTGTTGTTTTATAAGAGAATTAAGCACACTTTTATTATACTCCGGTGCCACACTCAATTGAGACGCTCTTATGGAGTTAGGAGAAATGTTACAAAGTACAGATGAAAGAGTAGAAATGGGGAAATCATCATCCGTATAACTAACTAGTGGTCCTTGCAGTCCTTGGGTTGAGCTGGGCTTGTTCGTAGATTTTGTAGTCTACGGCCTTCTTGATGAGGGTCAATGCATGGTAGTCCTCAATATTTGCCTCTTGCTTCAACACCTCGAACTTTTGGATGAACCGGTCAATAGGGTGCCCGTTCTGCTTTACCACCTCAAGTTTCCTTAATGACTCATGCGCGAGTACATCGATCCTGAAATAGGACCAGATTTCACTTTGGAGGGCAACCCATGAGGGCCAAGCTGACTCCCCTTTTTGCCCGGTGACAATACCCTAAGCATTTTTGACGTCGTCATACTCGGCGTCATAGTATTTTTCGAGGGTTATCTGTGCAAACCCCTCGGCCTTCTTTTCCAACCTGGACAGGACAGCCACACAGTGCAGCTTGTCTGACTTCCACATCTGGGCATCCACCCACAGACGGATCCTTACCCACCAAAGTCGAAAGGTGGCGCGATCACCATCCCATTTCTCCGGGTCGGCAATCTTCTTGGTGACATTGGCCTTGTCTTTATCTATGTTCAGCGCGGCCAACCACTGGATGAGATCGTCGAGATCGACTTTTCCCGACATACTTAATTACTTTTTTGAGTGTGGAGCGGGGGCGGAGATAAGAGTGGAAATGAGATAGCTGCCCAAAAGCAAAGGCAGCATTTGAATCTATTGGCCGTTTGGACAGCGTGGTGGGCGACCTTGTGGGGCGGAATAGTGAGGATTGGGGTGGAAGGAGGTTTTAGGATGAAGATATTGGTGGAAATGTTCTATGCTGTAAATGGCGAAGGCAGAGCCAAAATATGTATATCTTTTCTTTTCTGGGTTAGCCCAGTAAACCTTCTTTCTTCTTTGAGCTGGAATCTTGATGATCTTCTTTCAGTTCCTTACTATGGGGTATCTTCCAACCGCACTCTGGGGAACCTACGTCATAATTGAAAAACGTGTCCTGGCAACCGCAGTGACCTGGGACAAAACTCTTATAACTCTTTTCCTAAAATCGGCTGGCAAGCACGTCAGGAAGAATTGTGATGATCCTGACTATCACTCTGATGTGACGTTACGGGTAATCACAAGAACCTGGGTACACCAGCGTAGTACCACACGAATAGTTAGACCTCAACTAATAACGGGGGCTAGTGCACTATGCCCAATAGCAATGTTATCCTTATTTGTACGGCGGACGACCATATGTAAACAGCGTTTGGCGAGTGCTTTACTCGTCACTATTAAGTGGTGATAACTGGAGACGTTCCCTTAGCTCTGGGATCCAAGCAGTGTATATCGCAGTCTAATCCAAGTGTTGCAAGAGGAAATCTCTATACAGCACACGGCTCAGATCTTACACATTGCAGGCTACACGAGTCCTGGCTCAAGGATGAGGGTATGTGGGTTGCGTCCGAACAGCACCAGCCTACAATGACCACAGGCCAAGGCAATGACTGAAGGTGATGAACAAATGGATTAGACTGGGAATCCAGTTGTCAAAGTGTCTATTTTATATATGTTACAGGAGTGTGCATGGACCAGGCTGTGCGTGAGAGAGATTACTATGTATAGGTAAAGTAAAAAAGTGTTCGTAGTGATGTTGTGGGCTGGGCCTGAAGCCCTGAAGCCCCGGTACCAGGCCCTATTTAGGCCAGGCCCACACATAGGGCTCTTAAGGGCCTAGGGATCAGGCTTGGGGTTAGTCAGGCCCAAGCCCGTGGCTCAGGCCCTGGCTTTTTAGTATAATAATATATTATTAATTATTAATTATACTATAGTGGATGGTAATTAATAATAGTGTTAGGCATGGAAACATCCAGAAAACTATAAAGTTATATCAGCCACACAAGTAGTGCACACCATAGATTTGCTTGGATCCATCCAAGCTATACAGCAATCATGCCATCACTCTCAGGCTTGGGCGATGAAGAAGCACCAATCCAGCCTCTCCGTGCTCAGCATGTCACCAAACCCTCTGCTCGACTTGCTGACACCAACAATGATGCCACTCCTGAACTGCAAAGCCACCAAACAGCCATAGGTGACTCAGATTTATATCAGCAACACGAAAACTTACAACCAAGAACTCGCAGCTGCAACTATAGTACCGACCAACACAGCCACCACCCCGAGTGTGCAGATTACTGCAGGCATGCACCTCCATCAATGAAACATGATGTTGCTCACCACACATAGATACAGCCACAGGAACGATGGGTTCCGCCATTACAACAAGTGGTACACCAAAAGGTAAAGTAGTTGTTTTTACCTATACATTTAATTTGCTCACAGTTTTGCATACATGAACGGCACGACCAACTGATGCACCTGATGCACCTGATGCACCCAAACGGCACACCAACCAACACACCTGAACGATGCGCCATACGGAATGGCACGACCAACCGACACACCTGACGCACCCGAATGACACACATCAACAATGCACGCGGCGCACCCAACGCACTCGAACGACACACTGACCGATGCGCATGAACGACACATGGCCCACCAAAAGGTAAAGTAGTCGTTTTTACCTTTACATTTAATTTGCTCACAGTTTTGCATACACAAACAATATACTACATGGACGGCACGACCAACCGACGCATTCGACGCACCCGAACAATGCAAATCAACAACGCATGTGGTGCACCCGATGCACCTGAACGGCACTCCGACCGACGCACACAAATGATGCACCACACGGAACGGCACGACTGACCGATGCTCCCAAACGACACACCTCAACAACACACGTGGCACACCCAACACACTCGAACGACACACCGACCGATGCACATGAACGATGCACAGCCCACAAAAAGGTAAAGTAGTCGTTTTTTCCTTTACATTCAATTTGCTCACAGTTTTGCATACACAAGGATGTACTGCATGACCAATTGATGCACCTGACACACCTGATGCACATGAACGATGCACCACACGGAATGGCATGACCAACCGATGCATCTGGTGCAGAAAGGTATGTTATTCTTTCTCGAGAAGTTGACACTGAAAATCTCCTATGTTCTCTGTAGCGAAACGACTCCGCCATGCCATTGATGTTCCATCTCGTGCCACAAGCCCTCCGACATCACACAGCTCATCTGGTAAGTGATTTCATATATTATTTCATTATTTCTTCAGCATCCTGCATATAGTATATGAACTCCATGATAAAGAATATCAACCAGTGGCTACAGAAGTTGATGAACCTGAGGATGACTTGGGCAAGTAATCTCTCCTCCATATTACATACTAGTGTTTGTTTAACTTTTCCCTCCCTGCTCAGGCCTCTCCTCCCCATCCATGATGAATGTTGATGGGGAGGAAGATCATGATATCCAAGTTCAGGATATTAAGAGCAAGATGAAATGTGAGGAGAAAATCCGAGATGTGGTTGCATTTTTCAGTGCAGTCCAATCTTCAACAGGTGGAGGTAAAGTTCGTCGTGTTCGTGATTGTGAGCTATGCAGGTATGTACTAGTAGTTTGAAATCAACTAATGGATTTCAGTTCTGATTGTATTGCTACTATTGTAGGAAGGCAAAGCAACCTTGTGAATTGGTTGCTGATGCCTCAACTTGTCGTCGTCATCTTGCATGGAAGCATAAGGTATGTCTTGCTATTAGTATTTGATTAATGTGACATTGTCAATATGTGATGCAGGCTCTTTATCACAAGTGGTATCAGGAGAATGGCTTTGAGTCCATGCTTCCTGAGGATAGCCAGGATAGAAAGAAGGCTGCCATTGGTACCAATCTCAAGCAGAGTGCTCTGGATACTCATCTTAGAGAACCTACTGCTACTGAGAAGGTAGTTTTGTACACTGATCAGCTCTTTGTCATTGGGTTGATGCTATAGATTCTAGCCCCTTCAAGCTGTTGAGCATCCTTCTTTTAAGAAGATGATTGACATTGCTTCTAGGGCAAGCAAAGGTGTTATTATACCTAATCATCATGCTACTCGCCAACAGATCATTGATCTATTCAAGAAGCAGATGGCTAGTCTCAAAGAGCATCTCAATATAAGCTATTATTTAATTTCAGATTGCTTATATGACATGCCTACAATATTTAGAGTAAGATGGTGACTGGTGAAATCAGCTTGACATGTGATGCCTGGCAGGCTAGCAATACTGATGCTTATTTTGCTGTTACTGGTCATTGGATTGAGGAAACCAAGT
>JBBPSM010000309.1:0-15201 GCA_038093595.1 Butyriboletus regius
AGACGGTGTGGAAAGGATGTGTGTCCAGAAAGGAGTTGGAAGATGGTGCATGGGAAAGCTTTCGATAAGACTCAAGAATTGTCTTTGAGTGGTGAATTCGGCGCGTCCTGGAGAATTTGCAGGTGAAGGAGCTGTGTTCCGAGTTGCTATCCTACGTAAGACGAGGCACGAGGCGGCGCAGGATGAAGTCTGCGAGTCAAGCGAAGCGAAGCGGCAGCTTTCTTTATTTCTCGCCACTTCCTTCGCTCTCGCAGAGCTTCAGTATTCAGCTTTCCTTTTGTCATTTTCTTGACTAGTTTCGTCTCTACTCCTTTGCATCAATGGCAGACCCGAATCAAGATGTATGCCCAGACTATGCAACACCAGAGTTTGACGAAGCTCACCTTTTCTTTACTGTAGATGGAAAAACTGAAGCAGAAGCAGTAGCCATGCTCCGAAACCTCTGGCGTTTCAATAACACCAAAGCCATCGCGGCTTGGGAACGCCAGCGAGATGAGGATGCCGAAGTGAGGCGTCAGCAGTGAGAGCAAGCTGAACAAGAAGAAGAACGACAGCGTGCCCTTCGAGAAGCGGAAGAAGAGGAAGCAAAGCAGGAAGAGCGAAAAAAAGTATAAAAACAAGTTTGCTCCCATACCGAATCGCCCGCTACCCTCTACTGCCCTGTTATTGCCTTCACAGCACACGTTGAACAAGTTACACAAGGGTGACTACGTTCCCTTGCATAATTTCACCAACAAAGGCATCCGCGAGGCAGAGGAAGATGGCTCTGGAGATGACGACCTTCTGACCCTAGTCCAAATGGACAAAGGTCCTACCTTTCAGACAGCGGCATTGGTGAAAGCAAAAAAGCACAAAGTCAAGGATGAAAACCTTTCCTGGGAGGAATTTGGTCAGGCCAGCTACCGCATGCTGAACTCCCTAAAGCAGCAGGAATGGCCAGAGGATTGTATAGAGATGGTCAGAGACTTCTGGATTGCACTAGAATCCCATGACTGGCAACATGACCCCAGTACATCCCGAAAGAAGGCGCTACTCATCTACCAAGGGAGAGTCCATAGAGACTGGCACAAAACCCTAGGGACGCCAGACACCTTCTGACTGCTACCACTGAACATGGAACGCCTGTATGAGTACCACCAAGAAGTTTTGGACAATGCTTATGCAGCCAAAATTGACGTGGTACAAATGGTGCGCATCACTGGACATTTGCACACTCACTTTACTCACCTTTGCAATACATTCTTTTCTCCCTTTTCCTTTCACTTTCTTCCTTGCATCTTTGGCCCATCCTGGCTCTGTACGTGGGTTGGCTGCACTCATGCGGATTTTGTCTGGGACATGGGTGGTGCTGTTCTGGTCTCGTCATGTCCAAACACATCTTTGCTATTGGGCGTGTTGTTATCTCACTCACTCGCACTTCACTTAACGGAACACTACACATCATGTTTCCCTTCTCCCACATTTGGGACGTGTTTGTCCTTGCTACTTCCTCTATATACACAGACACTCAATTTGGGGGTTTCGGGAAGTGGAGCCACGGACACTTACAAACCAGCACACACACGCACCTCCAGCCTTTCCAAATGGTCCATGTCCCCACCAACCAGAGAACAAGCAGAAACATCACAGGGCAAATGTCAGTGCACCTTTTGGAATGAATCACCACAGATCGCATCGGGAGCATCACATGCAAATTCCCCCTCACTTCCCCTCGTCCTACCAGTATGTGCAGTCTGCCTTGGACGAGGCAAACACACCATCCTGGTCATTCAATGTGCAGCCAAACGCACGTGGGACAACAAGCATGACACATACTATGAACGGGTCAACAAAGCCCTGTGAATGAGAGATGGAGGCATCACCCTCTGCAGCCTATGGCAGCGAGAATGCAGATGCCGGGAACAACATGACCACATGCATGCATGCTCAGGATGTGGAGCACTCATGCATGGAGCCAGCCAGTGCTCTAGAGCAGAGAAAGCTCCATCCACAAACTCCCTATAAAGTGGATGCCTGGGAACGTGCACTTTGGTCAGCAGGTCTCACTGACTGCTTCCCCACCATTACAGCAGGACTTTGAAAGGAATATCAATGAGACAAAGACAAAACCTAAATCCAATATCTCAAGCGTTGCCAACCAAGGCAATATGCAAGAGAGAGAAAGGCAATTTCAAGACTAAGGAATACAAGCACTAGCTACTAACTACTTATATAGGCTTATCCTTGGTGCACGGACCATGCTATGCTATGACGTCGTAGGGTACAGGGTATGACATCACAGGAATGAGGGGAATGTTAGTCCAATAGCAAAAGAGACGTTAGATGGAATGAGATGCGCGTACTAAGCGCATGTAAGTGAAATGGTAGTCCAGAGCGCATGAGGCGCAGCTACGTTGTGAAATGGTTAATAGATTAGAATGGAGAGATGAAATGAAAGAAGAAAGAAGGCGCAAGAGGCACTGCATAAATGATCCGTTAGATCAGGTATTGAGATGAGATCATATTGGGGAATAGATCCTATCTTGGGCAAGGGATCGTAAGATCTGATGGGTTAATCTAGCATAAGCTTGATTAGTACTTGGACGTAAGCGTAATGATGTAAGCCACTAGTGAAGCGTCGGGGAAACGTGAGTTTGAGTCATCACAAGACTAGAGTGGCGCAAAGCAGCACGCCCGGTGCAGTTTATAGGCATGCGGGCCTGTACACGGTTTAGGGTCACGTGATGGACCGGGGATAGCCGTGAGGCTACTTTATCATATGGTGGCAGATACGACAGGTGAGGGGTATAGTATCGGAGGAGTATTATGGATAGTGTTGCATTGGTATGGTGGATGTGACTAGTAGGATGAGGATACGAGTAGTAGGTAGTGCGAAAGTGTAGAAAGGAATGGAATAAATATCATGAGTAGCACGAGTGATCATTTCAGACTTCGAGAAGGCTTCATAGTAGGTTATCTGCACATACAACATGTACAGTCCCCTCCAAATAGCACCACAATATCCCTCTATGTGTCCGAGTTTTAGGACATCATAAACAAAGAAATTTACAAAGGTAGATACATCGGACCTTTCCTTGCAGCAGATATATTAGAATTACTAGGACCTTTTCAATCATCACTGCTATCCATGATTCCCAAACCGGGACATCCTGGTAAATTCAGACTCATTCAGAACTTTTCATTTCCCATAAACACTACAATTAATTTTCCAAACCCATCCATCAATAGCTCCATAGATACAGAATTGTTGCCATGCACCTGGGGTAAATTCTCGAGCACATACTTACTAATTTCTCATCTACCTGCAGGATCGCAAGCAGCCACCTGAGACGTCGCTGAAGCCTATCGCACAGTTCCACTCCATCCGTCACAATGGCCCGTAGTGGTAATTAGGATTTCAGACTCACAATTTTACATAGATACCTGCATAGCTTTTGGCACATCCCCATCCTGCGGAGCATATGGGCACATAGCAGATGCAGGTGCCGAAATCTTACGAGCCCATGGCATTGGCCCATTTGACAAATGGGTCGACGACCACATCTTCTTTAGGATCCCACATAATTGCTTATCAAAATACAACGAAATGTGACGCAAATGGCAGGAAGAGATCCGCCTCTCCGGTTCACAACACATTGGATCACACATATACTTTACCGGTTCCCCCTTGCCAGAAGGGATACCAGACAAATTCAGTGAGGACTGCAGTCAACCACTAAAAGATTTCTCCAACATGTCGCCCTGTGCAGAGAGTGACAAACACTACACCTATGATCTATCCGACATAGACGTGATCTCAGAAGAACTTGGAATACCATGGGAAAAGTCAAAAGACCAACCATTCGCTGACTCAACTCTCTACATAGGTTTTATCTGGAATCTAGAAATACGCATGGTATCACTCAGCCCATCCAAAATTGACAAATACAGTGTGGCCATCAGCGAGTGGTTAATGTGGCCAAGGCACAACCTCAAACACGTGCAGGAACTCTATGGTAAACTTTTGCACACTGCCTCCATCCTTCTGCAGGGCCGGGCTTATCTCACAGGTCTGGAAAGCATGTTTGTTATAATAATGAATATTTTCAAACTTTTTATCGTACTTAACCTTCACTTTTCAAATCACGTGACCAGCACATGTGACTGTGAGAAACCATCACCTGACCTAGGTCTAGACTTAGTCACATGACACACCTCACCCTTTTAATCTCCGTCTATATTCACACCTTATCTATTCCCACGTTCATCTCCATTATCTCTCTCTCACGAACACTTCTTTACTTTAACCATACATAGTAATCCCTCTCACGCACAGCCTGGTCCGTGTGCACTCTTGTAACATATATAAAGTAGACACTTTGGCGACTGGATCCCCAGTCTAATCCACTTTGTTCACTACCAATAGTCATTGCCTTGACCTCTGGTCATTGTAGGCTGGTATTGTTCAGATGCGACCCACATACCCTCTTCATCGAGCCAGGACTTGTGTAGCCTGCGAGACGTGAGATCTGAGCTGTGTGCTGTTAGTGATTCCCACTTGCAACACTTGGATTAGACTGTCATACACACCACTCGGATCCCAGAGCTAAGGGAACGTCTCTAGTTATCACCACTTGACGGTGACGAGTAAAGCACTCGCTAAGCGCTGTTTACATATGGTCGTCCGCCGTACAAATACGGATAAAGTTGCTGTCGGGCATAGTGCACTAGCCCCCGTTATCAGTTGAGGTCTAACTGTTCGTGTGGTACTATGCTGGTGTACCCAGGTTCTTGTGATCACCCGTAACGTCACATCAGAGCGATAGTTGGGATCATCACGATTCTTCCCAACGTGCTTGCCAGCCGATACTAGGAAAAGTTTTTTAAGAGTTTTTTGTCCCAGGTCACCGCGGTCACCAGGACACGTTTTTTAACGACATCGACGTAGGCATCCCCAGAGTGTGGTTGGAAGATACCACACAGTAAGGAGCTGAAAGAAGATTATTTCAAGATTCCCGCCCAATGCAGAAAGAAGGTCTACTGGGCCAACCCAGAGAAAAAACACTACACATATTTCGGCTCTGCTTTTGCCATCTACGGCATTCAACACTTCCACCCCTACCTTCGTCCTAAAACCTCCCTCTGCCCTAACCCCCGTTACCCTGCCTCCAAAAGAAAGTAATGTCGGGACCCGTAGATCTCGTTCAGCGGTTGGCCGCGCTGAATGTTGACAAGGACAAGGCCAACGTCACAAAGAAGATCGCTGACCCAGAGAAATGGGATGGCGACCGGGCCACCTTCCGACTATGGTGGATAAGGCTGCGACTGTGGGTGGACGCCCAGTCGTGGAAATCAGACAAGCTACGCTGCATAGCTGTCTTGTCCAGATTGGAGAAGAAGGCCGAGGGTTTCACTCAGATTACCCTCGAAAAGTACTATGACGCCGAGTTTGACGACGTCAAAAACGCTCAGGGCATTGTTACCGGGCAGAAAGGGGAGTCGGCTTGGCCCTCGTGGGTCACCCTCCAAAGAGAAATCCGGTCCTACTTCAGGATTGACGTACTCGCGCACGAGTCTTTAAGGAAGCTCGAGGCGCTAAGGCAGAACGGGCATCCTATCGACCTGTTCATCCAGAGATTCGAGGTGTTGAAGCGAGAAGCGAATATTGAGGACTATCACGTGTTAACCCTCATCAAAAAGGCCATAGACTACAAGATCTACGAACAAGCGCAGCTTCACCCCAGAACTCTTGTGCTGGACTATGAGGATATGGTGAAGGAGTACCAAAGGATCGGGCGATCTTTTGAGCAGATGCAGGTCGAAAGGGGACCTCCATCTAACGCCCAATTCCTGCCTCGCCAACCCCCACGCCCTCAGTACCCCTCTCCCCCGGCAACACATCTCCCCCCCCCGCAGCAACGACAGCCACAGTTTACGCCGTACGGTACCCAACCCGGTCGAGGAGCACCAATGGAAATAGATGTGCAGCAGGCTGCGCCAGCTCCCCGGCCCGACACACGGACATGTTTCTTGTGTGGCATGGCAGGCCACATCAAGCCCGACTATCCAAAGAATCCATACCGCCGCCCTCCCCGTCCCCCCCAACAACACGCCCAGTATGTCTGGGATTACAACCAAGGCACTTATGTGCAAACGGCAGAAAATAAGTATGCCGGTTTTTATCAAGGCACCCAGACAGCGCAGCATTTCGCGGGTCATCCGCTCCCTATTCCCCCGGTTACTGCACCGGTACCGCAAGCAGAACATCGCGCTTTCATCTCGGAGGAGGCCGAAGCCTTTTATAAGGACAAATTCGAAACCGAGGCCAAACACCGAGCGGCCGAGGCGTTAAAAGGCAACAGCAGGTGAACGATGAGGGTGTTCACTTGCAAGGACCTTTAGTTACTTGTACGGACAGTGATTTCCCCATCTCTACTTTTCCGTCTGTATTTTGTAGTATTTTCTTTAACTCCGTAAGAGCGTCTCAATTGAGCGTGGCACCGGAGTATAATAAAAGTGTACTTAATTCTCTTATAAAACAACAAAAAATATCACGTATTTATAAACCCCTCAATTCTAAGGTCACTATGCATCGGGCAACGACATTGTCATTTGGTGGAGAGTTCTCACTTGAAACTGTCGTACATTGCCAGCAGAACGGCCAATGGGTATGCCACCAGTTCAAATCTCTCTTGGACTCGGGGGCCTCCCATACTTTTATTGATAAAGACTATGTCACGCGTCACGGTATTCCCTTCTTCGCCTTAGACCAACCAATCAAGGTACACAACGCTGATGGATCCAATAGTGCTATAGGCCAAATCCAGCATGCAGTAACCTTGGTTGTGGAAGTCGAAGGACATTACGAAACTTTGGACGCATATATATCTAAACTAGGAACCCATCGTATGATCATCGGGTACAACTGGCTTTACCGCCACAACCCTGAGATCGACTGGGAAAAATAAACCATTCATTTCCCGCGTTGTATGCAATACTGTAAAATTATGGGACTCGGACCTACAAACTATAGCCTTACACACATACGTACTATAGAGGAAGGACTCAAGGAGCAGGTACCAGAAGCTTACCACGATTTTCTAGATGTTTTCTCGGAACAAGAGTTGACCAGAATGCTGAAAAGAAAGCACTGGGACCACACCATCGAGCTCAAACCGGACTTCGTGCCAAAAAAGGGTCGAGTTATCCCCTTATCGGATATCGAAATGGAAGAAGTACGCACCTTCATCGACAAAGAACTCAAGAAGGGCTACATCAAACCATTGAAGTCTCCGCAAACAGCACTGGTCTTCTTCATACCCAAAAAGGATGGTAAGAAACGTATGGTAATGGACTACAGATATTTAAACGAGGGCACCATCAAAAACTCCTACCCTCTACCCCTAATCCCACAATTAATTGATCGGCTGAAAGATGCTGACATGTTCACTGCCCTTGACTTACGTTGGGGGTATAATAATGTGCGGATAAAGGAAGGAGACGAGTGGAAGGGTGCCTTCGTCACTCCCATTGGGGCATACGAGCCCACTGTTATGTATTTCGGGATGACTAACTCACCTCCCACCTTCCAGCAAATGATGAATGATATATTTAACGACATGTATGCAGTGGTAATTATTTACATTGACGATTGTATGATATTTACATCGAAAAAGTCCAAAGAGGAACACGAAGAGGTAGTAAAAGAGGTCCTTCTTTGCCTACGGGAGAATGACCTTTACGTAAAACCCTCGAAGTGCCACTTCTCCACGGACGAAGTAGACTTTTTAGGAATGGTAGTATCTAAAAAGGGGGTAACTATGCAGAAAGGAAAAGTCGCCAGTGTCATGGATTGGCCCATGCCGACTCGACTCAAGCAACTGCAGGGTTTCCTCGGACTTTGTAATTATTATAGACGTTTTATTACAGGTTTCGCCGAGATCGCACGCCCCCTGAATGACCTTACCAAGAAAGACGTTCCGTTCACGTGGGGTCCCAATCAACAAAAGGCATTTGAAGCCTTAAAAGAAAAATTCACGTCAGCTCCACTTCTCGCGTATCCTAACCGCGATCAAGAAGTGCGAGTGGAGACCGATGCCTCAGACATCGCCACGGGAGCAGTACTCTCAACATTATGTAAAGACGGTAATTGGAGGCCTATAGCCTTCATCTCTCATTCTTTTGATAGCGCCGAGCGCAATTACCCTATTTATGACAAAGAATTACTTGCAGTCATTCGAGTGCTAGAAGAATGGCGACACTATTTAATAGGTCGGGAAGGATTCGAAATCTGGACCGACCACAAAAACCTAGAATATTGGAAGAAGCCACAAACCCTTAGTGGTCGTCAAGCACGCTGGCACGCGCTTCTTCAAGAATCTAATTATCTTTTCGTCTATAAACCAGGATCTTCTAATGGCCGGGCTGACACTCTTTCTCGTCGACCAGATCATGGCAACGCAGTTCCAGACCATAATACAAATATTACCATACTTTCTCCTTCTCTCTTTATTAATTCAGTCTCTCTCTCTTCGGACTTCCTATCGGAGCTTGAAAGCGAATCGATTTCCCTAGGGGTTGACGCGATCAATGACTACCTCTTTGATTATAATATGAATATTTTCAAAAATAACAAAAACAAAGTTTTCATCCCTGAACCATTATGTACACGCCTTTTAACTTTATGCCATGACTCCCCAGTCTCGGGTCACGGTGGACATTCCAAAACAATTCATACTCTTACACGATACTTTTTGTGGCCTGGTGTCACCATGGACGTCAAAAAATATGTAGACAGCTGCCAAGTGTGCGCCCTCACGAAGGGTAAGCAAAAAGCACCGGCAGGAAAACTTATGCCCCTTCCCACTGCAAAGCATCCATAGGAAGATTTATCAGTAGATTTTATCACGGGTTTACCCGAATCATGTTCCTTCACCGCAATCTGCGTAGTCGTAGATCGATTCTCCAAAGAAGTGGTATTTATTCCTACCACGGACACATGTTCTTCTTCGGACCTTGCCAAATTATTTAGAGATCACGTATGGTCTATTCATGGCCTACCCTCCACACTCATTTCGGATAGAGGACCCCAGTTCATCTCTGCTTTCACCAACAAACTATGCACGCTGCTCGGAATATCCCAAAAGATCTCCACGGCCTACCACCCTCAGACGGATGGCCAAACAGAAAGAATTAACAGAGATCTCGAGCAATACCTGCACACATATGTCGGAAAGAAGCAAAACGACTGGGCGGATTGGTTAAAGATGGCCCAGTTCTCCCATAACAACACTGTAACATCAGCCACCGGTACCATCCCCTTCAACGTCACTAGAAACTACGCTCCACGCATGGGTTTCGAAGGGAAATTGGCAGGCTTCGCAGGAGAAATGGGTCGATCACATAAGGAAATAGAGGCAGCACTGGAACATACCAGAGAGCAAATGATCGCCGCCTCTGAAAACAAAAGATCAGACGCTCCCACGTATTCTATCGGCCAGTAGGTCTGGCTCTCCACCGACAAACTTAACCTCCCGTACACGGCAAAGAAACTCACACAAAAATGAATTGGACCCTACGTCGTTACCCATGTCCTTCCAAATGCCGTTACGTTAAAACTCCCCAAAACCGTACGAATCCATCCCACAGTCAACATCTCATGCGTAAAGCCATACTGGGAAACGTTACCAGGACAGCCCATAGTCCGTCCTGAAGCGATAGAAGTTGACCAAGAGGGAGAGGAGCAATACGAGGTTGAGTACGTCGCCACGTCTAGGATGAAGAACCGCAAACTAGAATACCTAGTTCACTGGAGAGGATACGATGAAACAGATCGTACATGGGAATCGGCCGACATAATCAATACCGCACCACTCGCAGTTGCCGAATTCCATAAGAAAAATCCATCCGCTCCTCGAAAACTCCGCGGTCTTTCCACAACATCCTTCCAATCTTTATTCTATCCTTATGAAAACTTCACCAAAACTGCCTCAACCACGACTCGCCTGTTATAATAATGAATATTTTCAAACTTTTTATTGCATTTAACCTTTACTCTTCAAATCACGTGACCAGTGCACGTGACCATGAGAAACAATCACCTGACCAAGGTCTAGACTTCGTCACATGACATGCCTCACCCTTTTATCCGCCTGTATTCACACCTTATCTATTCTCACGTTCATCTCCATTACTTCACTCTCACGAACGCTTCTTTACTCTACCCTTATGTAGTAATTCCTCTCACGCACAGCCTGGTCCATGCGCCTGCCTGTAACATATATAAAGTAGACACTTTGACAACTGGATCCCCAGTCTAATCCACTTTGTTCACTATCAATAGTCATTGCCTCGATCTCTGGTCGTTGTAGGCTGGTATTGTTCGGACGCGACCCACATACCCTCATCTCCTGAGCCAGAACTCGTGTAGCCTGCAAAGCGTAAGATCTGAGCCGTGTGCTGTTAGTGATTCCCACTTGCAACATCGCCTGGAATTCGAGTCATAAAAAGGGGGTAGTGTTATAATAATGAATATTTTCAAACTTTTTATCGCACTTAACCTGCACTTTTCAAATCACGTGACCAGCACATGTGACCGTGAGAAACCATCACCTGACCTAGGTCTAGACTTAGTCATGTGACATGCCTCACCCTTTTAATCTCCGTCTATATTCACACCTTATCTATTCCCACGTTCATCTCCGTTATCTCTCTCTCACGAACACTTCTTTACTTTAACCATACATAGTAATCCCTCTCACGCACAGCCTGGTCCATGCGCACTCTTGTAACATATATAAAGTAGACACTTTGGCGACTGGATCCCCAGTCTAATCCACTTTGTTCACTACCAATAGTTATTGCCTTGACCTCTGGTCATTGTAGGCTGGTATTGTTCGGACGCGACCCACATACCCTCTTCATCGAGCCAGGACTTGTGTAGCCTGCAAGACGTAAGATCTGAGCGGTGTGCTGTTAGTGATTCCCACTTGCAACAATGTTGGCAACATGCAGTAAGAACCCGTTCTTATCCCATCGCCCAAACAAAGGCCTGAATAAAGACCTGCTGTGGTGGTTGAACCGAATCTCTACTGGCGCAGTTATCAGAACCATTCACCTCACACCAACTTGCCACAACGCAAGAGCTTTCTTGGATGCCAGTTCTGGCATTGGCATTGGTATTGTCGTTGGACATCGGATGGGCAGAAGCCGTCGGCTTTGAACTCCTACTCCATGCTCTTGAGATTATCCTCGACCAACCGCAGCACATTGTTGTACACGGCGATAACACAGGAGTCATCAAAGGATGGAAAATTGGCAGGCATCACAACCATGCCGTCAATGAAATATTTAAACATATCCATGCTCTCGTTGAGATTTCCCAGCACATCGAAAGTGTCGTTGTACGCTATGTACCCAGCGCCAGCAACCCTGCCAACCAGCCATCCAGAGGACGTTATGGCCCACCCCACCTCTTGCTTCTGCCCTTTGCTCTACCCGAGCACCTCTGAGATTTCCTCACAGATGCTGAGGACCCATTCTCGGCACGGGAGCTCAGAGAACTCAGAGAAGGCAAATATTCCAACTCTGTGACTTGAGCCTTTGGTCGCATCCGAGACCAACAGAAAGAAAGAGTGTGAGCTCGAGCAGAGGCCCAGCTCGAGGATGAGCTTCTCTTCAGCATCATCCAAGACACTTGAGTCTGGCACCACATCCCGCTTCAACTCCCCATTCCCCCCATCATCCTCAGCCATCATGGAACACTCCAATTCCAGTAGACCTCGTCCATATCAACCCAACCTACGTCCGCTACCATCGTCAAACCACCCGCACTGTCTTGCCAAAGACAGACTTCATCTCTGGACACCATCCAACCCCCCGTGATCGAATGTATCAGACGCAGCTTTGAATCGCATTCTAGAGATAATTGGAGCCTCCTGGGCAGACAGCACAAAGGAGCTGTATGGAACTGGGCTTTTAATTTTTCACGTCTACTGCGACATCAATCACATCTCAGAAACTGAATGGTGCCCAGTCTCACGTAATTTACTCCTTTCCTTCCTCTCTAGCTGTGCCAGCGCATACTCAGGTACAGCGATAGCCAACTACTCAGCAGGAGTACGAGCCTGGCATCTGTTGCACGGCCATCCGTGGTCAATAGACTTAGACGAACTTCGCCACATGCTACAAGAAGCCTCGAGACTTGCCCTACCCAGCTCCAAGAAAGCCAAGTGCCCACCTATGATAGTAGAAGACTTAGAAATCATACGAGCCCAGCTTGACCTAAATGACCCATGTGACACTGCCATCTTTGCATGCATGGTAACCGTCTTCTACTCCGTAACTAGACTAGGCGAATTCACAGTCAAAACCATAAAGAGTTTTGACCCTACCAAATACATTACACGCAGAGACGTCATGCTCCTGTGAGATCCCAACAATCTCCCAGTACTCCAATTTGCCTTGCCGGCCACCAAATGCGAACCCGAAAAAGGTGAAACAACACAATGCACCCCGCAACCCGGTTGCACAACAGACCCAGAGGCTGCACTACAGAATCACCTACACGTTAACCCCAGACCCAGCAATGTGCATCTTTTCGCTTGGACACACCCGAAGTACAGTTTGTGCCCCTTTTCCAAAACCCAATTCACAACCCACATCACAACCATTGTCAAACAATGCGGTCTCGCGAACCTCCAAGGGCACAGTCTACGCATAGGCGGAACCCTGTTCTATTTACTCAAGGGTGTACCGTTTGACATGGTAAAGGTAATGGGAAGATGGGCAGGCGATGCCTTTACCATTTATCTATGACACCATGCGCTAATACTGGCACCCTTTTTGCAAGCCAACCAACAACTCCTCGACAAATTCAATCGAGTAGCTATGCCACCGGTACGCTAACAGTGAGTAGCCCTTCCAGCTCCTAGTCAGTGGGCCTTTCACTTCACTGCACACGTCGCCAAGGACTCCTAGAAATCGGGATCACAGCTCACCTGGCCCACTCACAGATCAGGGTCTTGCCTTGGGCCGGAAACCCTACGGGTTTCACCCAAACGCTCACAACATGGCTAGCTTTGCTATGATTATTACATAGACTTTCCTGCTCATGTAACTAGTTCACCACATATCCACTCTCTTCTCATCTGATCTGAGCACTGCAACAACACGCAGATGTAACATGGTGTTTAGCTAGGATGTTCGTCTATGACGCTAGATCTGCACATTTAATCCATCATGTTTTTTTTTTGACCTACGCGCCACACACTTTTGTCCCACCACGTTTCTTCAACCTGCTGCAGTTTTTTTTGGCCTGCACACTGCGCACATCTTATCCCTGCCACATTTCTCTTGACCTTCCACATTTTTTTTCAAGTACCTGTGTGCTGGGTGAAGTAATACAGTTGTCTCCAACAGTATGATTGTTTAGTCCATTTGATAACAACTGTACATGGACTCAGAGAACTTGAAGGGCAAGGGGAAATGTCATGTGTAGTAGTAATACAACAGCTGCCTACTGTACACCTGTATCATCTGAGTCATGAATGTGTATGTATACAGTGGTTGACAGTAAAATCTGAAGGACACATGGTCACTACAGCATCTGCCAAAGGCTTCCGGTGACCATTGTGTGGTCCTCCTGTCTTGTGTGATGAAGTGTATAAGTAGATGGCATACCTGAACAGGAAACAAGGAGGAGGCATCCACACCACCATATTGCAAGATCGTCTTCATAGGGATAATGGAGACAACTCTCTGGTGCGTCGCTGCAACCGTCGTGAGGTCAAACACCTCACCACAAATCGCGGTGTAGGCATTGTTTAGCAAGTTCATATATGAATGCATCACAAGCTCCGATGTACTGTAGACATGTTCCATTGGACAGATGACAAGCTGAAGGGTTGTGATAACAAAAATCGCACAACTGTAGAACAACCAAATGACCACTGGCAGGAATGCAAAGATGAAGAAAACGGGGGACACACCTTGTCATCAATGTTGGTGATATTCATGACAAAGTGGACATCATAACCAAAATAATTCTGCAGATAATGTCTTGTGTACATAGTTTCTTCAAACCATGGATCGTGAGGCTCCATGATTTTACCTGCTAGGGCCTCCCTAGCCATCAACCCTTCCTTATTGGCATTTTGGAACATGTTCCCGGAAGGTGCATAGGACTCAGAACTGTAGTTAGAATTGATCTCTTCCCGATTGGATGTCAATCGACTCCGGTTGTCGAAATCGTCAGAACGAAACGATTGTGGTGTATTCGTCATCGTAGAGATCTCCACGTTGGAACAGAGAGGCGTTGGCTATGAGTGGGATGTGCGCCTGGGAAGACGCTTGGTTGAATGGATCCGCATAGTCGTCGGGGGGTAATTCTGGGGATGCATAGGGAGCGTATGGACCAACCTATTGAGCGAAGATTGATACCGGCTAAAAAATGTGGAAGGTCAAGAGAAACACGGCAGGGATAAGATGTGCGCAGCGCGCAGGCCAAAAAAAACTGCGGCAGGTCGAAGAAACGCGGTGGGACAAAAGTGCGCGGCGCGCAGGTCAAAAAAAAACGCGATGGATTAAATGTGCAGATCTAGCGTCATATTCGTCATCATGGGTCATGGCATTGCTGTTCAGGGTTAATCCGTCTTCTGGATGGGCCTGATTCTTCCTGGTAGATTACTCACGTCCTGTCCCTCCTGGTCGTCGGTGAGGCTCTGGTCCCTGCAACCTCCATGAGGTACGCTGAATGCAAGGGCAGACGTGTGGCTGGCCCGGACCCGTGGTAGAGAACTAGGAGTCCAGGATTCGGGTTCGGCCGTAGTACTACTGACAAATCCGAGTCACTACAGTTGACGTCGAGCACAATCATACAGGCACATTCAACTTCAGCCCCCAAAATCGTCCGGGAAAACCGAGGAGCACTGTACGGTCGTCGGCGTGAGGATCGACTTGAAGGGGCTTCTTGGACATGTTTCGACCGGGAGCAGCCCTGGTGACGACAAACACGAAGGCTCAAGAATAATGGGAGTCAGCGAAACCTAGATATCGTCGAATGGCCACACTGAGGTCAAGTTGGTGTCGGCAAGAATCTTCTTGCGGTGCCGCCTTGATGCGTATTGGACTCCTTGCGACGCGTTATAGTTTTTCCTTAGCCATGTCGAAACCGGGAGGACGCACGACTAGAGTCAAAGTTCCCCTTGAAGTTCCCCATACCAA
>JBBPSM010000313.1:0-15126 GCA_038093595.1 Butyriboletus regius
GCTAGGGCTCTCCACCCTAGACTAGGTTTCAGCCGTATAGAGGAAGAGACGTGTTCGACCACATCGCCTGTGGTTGGGAACGGAACACGGTCGTGTCACTTGTCACGTGCGCCGAGTCGACATAACAGGCTCAATATCTCATGTGGTTCAATTATATATTAGTAAAGAAGCCTGGCACCCAAATAGGGAAAGCCAACGCCCTCTCCCGATGTGAAGACCACACGCTCGGAACCGAGAATGACAACAAAGGCGTTATGGTAATATCCAAATCACATGTTCGCAGGACAAACAAAGTAATTAACATAAAAGGGGAAGAAGAAAAGATAATGAAGGCAGTCTGGAATGCCCAATCTAAGTTAAAAGAAGACGAACCAAAGGGTTCCATCTTATCAGATGAAGGACTGGTTCTTCTAGAAAAGAAAATCTACATGGCTGAGGAAAAAGAACTCCGTCAGGATATCGATATCATAACGCTATACCACGACTCCACCTTAGCCGGACACGGTGGCGCAGAGAAGACTTATGAGTTAGTCTCATGCTACTACATATGGCAAGGTATGCAAACAGACATTAAAGATTATTGTTCCCGATACGAAAGATGCACTCGGATGAAACCTTCAAACCCCGCCCCAGCCGGCAAATTACTTCCTAACCCTATTCCGGAAGGTCCCTGGCAGGACATCTCCGCAGACTTTACCATGGATCTATCCACATCCAACGGATACAACACCGTCCTCGTGGTGGTAGACCGCTTTTCAAAAGAAGTCATATTTATTCCCACAACTAAAACTATTACATCACTCGGCATGGCAAAGTTATACTGTGACCATGTCTGAAAAACCCATGGACTTCCACGCTCTATCATATCCAATCACGGACCCCAATTTTCTGCACAAGTGATGAAAGATCTGGCCAAGATGCTACAGATCGACCTAAAAATGTCCATGGCATTCCACCCCCAGACCAATGGACAAACCGAAAGAGTTAACCGAGATCTCCAGCAGTATCTCCGCCTCTTTACGGCAGAAAAGCAGAATCAATGGGCCAATTGGCTTGCACTAGTGCAATTTTCTTATAATAACAAGGTTCACTCGGCTACCGGCAAGTCACCATTCGAAGTCACTCGCTCTTACGCTCCACGAATGGGTATTGAACCACTTGACATAAAGGCTCCGGCAGCCTCAGACTTCTCTCACGACTTCGCTCAGATGTTAGAGCAGGTCAAAGAAAATCTAGAAAAAGCCAAAAACAGAATAAAAGCGTCAGCCAATAAGAAAAGAAGCGACGCTCCTATTTATCAGCCGAAAAATAAGGTTTGGTTATCAACGGAACACCTTAACCTAAAACAAACTCGGCAATCCCCTAAATTAACCGAACAGTGGCTGGGCCCCTATGACATAATTAAGATGGTCAGAATGAATGTGGTTGAGCTTAAGCTCCCCTTTTCCATGAAAATCCATCCTGTTGTAAATATTAGTCGCACTAAACCCTACAAAGAGTGACTTCACAGACAACCTACTTATAAACCCGGACCAGTCCAAGTTTCTGATGAAGGCAATGAAGAGTACAAAGTCGAATACATAGTAGACTCACAGCTCAAAGGGTGACACCTGGAATTTCTCGTTCACTGGAAAGGATACAGTGACGAAGATTGAACCTGGGAACCCGAATCTAATTTATCCTCGGCTAAAGCAGCCATAATGGACTTTTATTAAAGAAAACACAATGCACCTTGAAAGTTACGAATGCTTCAGGCCAACTTTGACTCTTTATTCAAACCTTATGAAACTTTCACGACTCCTGTCCCTATCTGGTCTCACCTGGAATGCGAACCATAGGAGGGGGGTAGTGTTATGAACTCATCTTCATTTATTCCTTTTCGCATCATGTGACCCCTCTAGACCGGCCTATTTCTTCAGACTTCTTGGCCACTCTAACGCCCTTATCTTTAATTTCCGTCAGAGTCTAGAACGACCTAGACCTATGACATCATTCCTTATCTATAATATCATACTCTAGACTCTACTGTACCTGACGCACAGACCAGTAGTCAATATGTACAAACACCATGTAACAGTATATAAGACCAAATGCCAACGCCCCAAGAACTCTAGTCAAGTTCTTGTTGGGTTTCCCCATCATCATCTTCTCTCTAAAGCAAGTCTAGTCGTTGTGCAGATCAAATCCTTTTTTAGGATTTGGGTCGGCAACAGCATCAATCCCGCCATTCAATCTTGGTCTCATGCTTTGTCTTCTTCAAAAGATACCAACAAAGTCCTTCCCAAGCCAGTCCGCTGACCAGTCACTGCCCTTTTCGACTCAGATAGATCCAATTCTAGTGACGAGGAAGGGAACCATGACCACTTTCCAAAAGGGAACACATGTCCTGATCTCTCCCATTCAGACAAGATTCCATCCAATCCATCACTCCAGCTTACAGATGCCCTTTCTCGCTACAAGGACATGTATCATGCAAAGGGGCATGATTTTGTCCTCCCCCTTGGAGCTGATATTTGCATCCTCATTAGCAAAGAGTATCGGAGGCATGACGCTCTCCAGATTTCAGCAGATCATGATTGGCCAGTGATGTCAATTGATTTCAAGAGAATATCAGATCTGAGTCATGTCTGTTTGATGTTCAAGCATTTGAATCATGTCGTCTTTGACAGGGATGCATGGGAAAACCTGCATGTGTAGACATCTCTTGATGGTGATCTTGAAGGCAATGGGTGGACAGTTGAAATATTTGCTAGACTCCCGCCCTCAAAGATTCCCTTACATTGGATGACAGCTCAAAATGCTAGGCCTGGATAGTAATTTTTTTTGACTTGCAGGACAAGCAGATCATCTAACTTGAGCACAGGAAGTTACAGTGCTAAAGGAGGTGCAATCATCTTGCACACGTTACTCGGACTCTTCCCTTCTTGAACAATAGTAACAAACACATTCAAACCACTTTCATACCATCACTCTTTCACGTATTTCTTGGTCCCTCTTGTTGCAGCAAACCTCATCACTGAAGACTTCAGCACAACAGTCTCAAATGCCCACTGGACTATGATATGCAGCAGCGATGCTGGCAAACTTTTACACCCTGAAAGTAATGATGACCCCAAGCCTGACACAATCTATTGGCAGAACATTGACTTCTTCAGGATGTGGAAGCCACTGACTAATGATGCTATTATAGGTGATTGTTACCATTGTGGAGGGGGTATTACCTTTTCCCCTACCAACTCCCCCACTCTCCCCTGGCCTTTGGGACGACCTACTCTTCGACTCCAGCACTTTCCCTTGGGACGGCAATATCCACACACCAGCGCTGGATGACACTGCCTTCTAGGCAGTGTGAAGGTGATGACCACTGCCATCATGGCTATGCAAGGCAGTGGTGCAGATTTCCCCATTTCTCCTTTTATTCTATTTCATATTCTACAGACAATTCCTCCTCAGCTGTGTTCTCTCGCACACAACCTCATATCTTCCAATTCCCCCAATCTCATCTTTCTCCTTATGATACTGTCAGCCGCCTTGCTATTTATGGTTCCTAGAAGCCTCCCCTAAATTACCTACAAACCTATATATAGAGGCTTCTGACCACTCATGTAACTCTAACCTTGATCTACACAATATACCATGTCTGGTCATTCAGTTCTGCTTGCTTCGCTCTACCGCTTCACATGCTTAAGAGTTGGAAGTCATCTCCACTGTTGCACTTCTGATCTTCCTGATCATTAGTGCCCCCTTTTGCTGCTTGTTTGCAGAACACCAACACCATCGGGGCAGTTCGCCACAAGAGCACCGCTATCGACACTAGAGTGCTAGGACCCTTTGTGCCTAGGCTAGGTTCTGTCAATCCCTCTGGCATTAGAGTGCTAGGACTCTCCATCCTAGACTAGGTTCTGCCCATATAGAGGAAGAGACCTGTTATGCTGACTAGATGTGTGTAACAAGTGACACGACCGTGTTCCATTCTCTATCACAGGTGATGTGGTCAAACAGGTCTCTTCCTCTATACAGCCAGAACCTAGTCTAGGATGGAGGGTCCTAGTACTCTAATGCCAGAGGGATTGACAGAACCTAGCCTAGGCACAAAGGGTCCTAGTGCTCTAGTGTCAATGACGATGCTCTTGTGGCAAACTGCCCCGATGGTGTTGGTGTTCTGCAGACAAGCAGCAAAAGGGGATGCTTATGATCAAGAAGATCAGAAGCACAACAGCAGAGATGACTTCCAACTCTAAGCGTATGAAGTGGTAGAGTGAAGTGAGCGGAACTGATTGACCAGACACGGTATATTGTGTAGATCAAGGTTAGAGTTACATGGGCGGTAAGAAGCCTCTATATATAGGGTTATAGGTGATTTAGGGGAGGCTTCTGGAAACCATAAATAGTCATGCTACATAAGGCCAAGATGGAATCAGGGAATCGGGAGATACAAGGCTGTGTACAAGAGAGCATAGCCAAGGAGGAATGGTCTGAGAGAATATGAAAAAGAAACAGAAAGGTCCATACCACTGCCTCTACACTGCCTAGAAGGCAGTGTCATCCAGTGCTGGTGCATGGGAGTTGCTGTCCCAAGGGAAAGTGCCGGTATTGAAGAGTAGGTCATCCCAGAGACCTGGAGAGAGTGGTGGAGTGGGTAGGGAAAATGGTAGTGTTGCCAACCCAAATCTAAGAAAGGACTCAATCTGCACAAACACTAGCCTTGCTGGTAGAGAGAAAGGATGATGGGGAAACCCAATAAGAACTTGACTAGAGTTCTTGGGGCATTGATATTCGGTTTTATATACTATTATATGATGTTTGTACATATTGACTACTGGTCTGTACATCAGGTACAGTAGGGTCTAGAGTATGATATCATAGCTAAGGAATAATGTCATAGATCTAGGTCGTTCTAGACTCTGACGGAGATTAAAGATAAGGGCGTTAGAGTGGCCGAGAAGTCTGAAGAAATAGGCTGGTCTAGAGGGATCACGTGATTAGTCATGTGATGTTCACATGGTCACATGATGCGAAAAAGAATAAATGAGTTCATAACACTACCCCCCTCCTATGGTTCACATTCCAGGCAAGACCAGATAGGGACAGGAGTTGTGAAAGTTTCGTAAGGTTTAAATAGGGAGTCAAAGTTGGCCTGGAGCATTCGTAACTTCCAAGGTGCATTGGGTTTCTGTTGATAAAAGTCTGTTATGGCCGCTTTAGCTGAGGATAAATTAGCTTCGGGTTCCCAGGTTCGATCTTCGTCACTGTATCCTTTCCAGTGAACGAGAAATTCCAGGTGTCGCCCTTTGAGCCGTGAGTCTACTATGTATTTGACCTCGTACTCTTCATTGCCTTCATTAGAAACCTGGACTGGTCCGGGTTTATAAGTAGGTTGTCCGTGAAGTCACTCTTTGTAAGGTTTGGTACAGCTAATATTTATGATAGGATGGATTTTCATGGAAAAGGGGAGCTTAAGCTCAACCGCATTCATTCTGACCATCTTAATTACATCATAGGGGCCCAGCCACCATTCAGTTAATTTAGGGGATTGCCGAGTTTGTTTCAGGTTAAGGTGTTCCGTTGATAACCAAACCTTATCTTTCAGCTGATAAATAGGAGCATCACTTCTTTTCTTATCAGCTGACGCTTTCATCCTGTTTTTGGCTTTTTCTAGATTTTCTTTGACTTGCTCTAACGTCTGAGCGAAGTCACAGGAGAAGTCTGAGGCTGCTGGAGCCTTTATGTCAAGTGGTTCTATTCCCATTTGAGGAGCGTAGGAGCAAGTGACTTTGAATGGCAACTTGCCGGTAGCCGAGTGAACCTTGTTATTATAAGAGAATCGCGCCAGCGCGAGCCAATCGGCCCATTCGTTCTGCTTTTCTGCCATAAAGAGACAGAGATACCGCTAGAGATCTCGGTTGACTCTTTTGGTTTGTCCATCGGTTTGGGGGTGGAATGCTGTGGACATATTTAGTTTGATCTGTAATATTTTGGCCAGATCTTTCATTACTTGTGCAGAGAATTGGGGTCCACAATCGGATATGATAAAGCATGGAAGTCTGTTGGTTTTCCAAATGTGGTCACAGTATAAATTTGCCGTGCCAAGTGATGTAATAGTTTTAGTCGTGGGAATAAATACGACTTCTTTTGAAAAGCAATCTACCACCATGAGGATGGTGTCGTATCCATTGGATGTGGGTAGATCTGTGGTAAAGTCCACTGAGATGTCCTGCCAGGAACCTTCCGGAATAGGGTTAGATAATAGCTTGCCGGCCGGGGCAGCATTTGATGTTTTCATCCGAGTGTATCTTCCGCATTGGGAACAATAGTCTTTAATGTCCATTCGCATACCTTGCCATATATAGTAGCGTGAGACTAACTTGTAAGTTTTCTCTGCGCCACCATGTCTGGCTAAGGTGGAGTTGTGATATAAAGTTATGATGTCCTGACGGAGTTCCTTTTCCTCAGGTACATAGATTTTCTTTTCTAGGAAGACCAGTCCTTCGTCCGATAGGGTGGAACCCTTTGGTTCACCCTCCTTTAACTTAGATTGCACCTTCCAGATGGCTTCCATCACCTTTTCTTCTTCCCCTTTTATATTAATTACTTCATTCATCCTGTGAACACATGATTTGGGTATTACCGCAACACCTTTGTTGTCATTTTCTATTCTGAGCATGTGGTCTTCACGTCAAGATAGGGCATTGGCTTTTTCCATTTGAGCGCCAGGCTTCTTTACTAATATATAATTGAACCACGTGAGATACTGAGCCCATCTGGCTTGTCTCCGGTTCAGATCTTGTGATTTCCTAAAATATTGAAGGTTGGTGTGGTTGGACCATATCTCGAATTGGTCTTTTGTTCCTTCTAAATAGTGCCTCCATTGCTCCAGAGCAAGGATTATGGTGAGCATCTCTTTATCGGCAATTGTGTAGTTTCTTTGCTCCGGTGACATGCTGTGGGAGGAGAAAGCTACAGTATGCCATTTTCCTTCTTTTTCTATAGATAGCACAGCACCTGTTGCAAAGTCTGATGCATCGCACTTGAGCCTAAACATTTTGTCATTATCCAGATAGGCAAGTATTGGTGCCATGATGAATGCCTTTTTCAGCATGTCAAATGCCGACTAATTCTTTTCGGTCCATGTCCATTTCATGTCCTTTTTCGTCAGATCGTTCAATGATTTGAATTTAATGGAAAAGTCCTTTATGAAGTGACAGTAAAAGTTCACAAGGCCTAGAAAGCTTCTAACACCCTTTACGTTTTTGGGCATGGGCCAAGCTTGGATGGCATCCATCTTTTCTTTCTCCATTTTGACTCCATTGGCCGATATGACCATTCCTAGGAAGTCTACTCTAGGTACTTTGAAGAAGCATTTCTCAGGCTTTAGGTACAGGTCGTTTTCCTTAAGCCTTCATAACACTTTGAGGACGATCTTGTCATGCTTCTTTTTGTTATTGTCCATGAAAATAAGGATATCATTGATGTAAATGATCACGACTGCTTGCAGATCATGGAAGATGTCGTTCATCATCGTTTGAAATGTGGCCAGGGAGTTACAAAGTCCAAAGTACATCACAAGGGGTTTGAAGGCGCCCCTGTGACAGACGAAGGTGGCTTTCCATTCATTTCCTTCTTTTATTCTAATATTATTATAACCCCAATGTAGGTCCATTTTCGTAAATAGTGTAGCTCCTTTTAGCTTGTCAACAAGCTGAGCGATGAGCGGAAGGGGGTAATTGTTCTTTATTGTGCCCTCGTTTAAATAGTGGTAATCTTGTTCCATTTGTTTCTTATTGTCCTTTTTGGGTATGAAGAACACCGGTGACGTTTGGGGAGATTTTGAGGGTCTAATATACCCTTTTGCAAGTTGATCGTCAATGAAGGCGGAGACTTCATCCTGCTCCATAGGAGAAAGGGGGATTAAACAACCCTTTGTTGATTGGAATGTTTCCTTCATTTTGATCGCATGATTCCACGGTTTTCAGAGTGGCATACATTCTGAGCTTTTTTTGGTGAATGTATTGAGGTATTTGTGGTAGCACTTGGGTACCATCTCTTCTACCATAGGTTCCTTTTTCTCCATTGGCTTATCAAGAGCCTTAAGTCGTCGGTATACGTAGGGCATGTCATTGAGTTCCTTTTCCTCTAGGGACCTAAGGAACATGGATTCGTAGGATAATAATTTACACGATTGTGGACACCTGGTTAAACTGACATCGCCTATCTGCCAGTTTATGTTTGGGTTGTGCTTTATCAACCAGGGGTATCCTAGAATAATCAGATTTTTACCAAGATCCATAACTTCTGCCGTCATTATTTTGCGGTGTCCTTTATAGTCTACAAGTATTTTGGCATTATGGGTAATGCTACCTGCCAAGTTCTTTGTTCCGTTGATGTTGTAGACTGGGATAGGGCGTGTGAGCTCTTTAACAGGGATTTTGTGGGTGGCAATCCACTTTCGATCAATGAAAATCCCGTTTGCTCCACTGTCTAGAAGTGCCTTGGTTGTCGTGTGCTTCTTTTTATCCATGGATGGTGCGACATTGATTTCTAGACAGATCTCGAGCTTTTGGTTTACAGATCATATGAGGATCCGTTCTGGGGTTTCTGACATAATTTTTTTGTTTTTATTAAAAACCAAATTAAGCCTGCATTCCCATGCAGCAAGCTCACTTTTGTAAGTCCTGGTTTCGGTAGAAGAGTTTGTAGATACATCTGATTTCATATCGAAGAAGTCCTGTTCTTCTTGTCCGTATTCTACATTTAAATATGTGTATCGATTTTAGCCAAGCACTGCATCAGGCTGTTTGTCTGCTGGCTTCAGCAACCGAGCACCCAGTTCGCTCAATTGCCATTGCCTTTTTCCATCTCTTTCATGTCAAAAAAGAAGGCCTTCATGGCCTCAAAGTCCATTCTATCTAAGGATCAGATTCTCAGGTCCTCCTTAGGGCTTCCGCCCGATGCCGGTTGTTCCGTATTCCCAGATTCAACAGCCCTTGCAGCACGATACTTCGAGCACCGTCTGCTATGCCCTCCCCCAAGGAACTTGCACTTGGTGCATTCCCGTTTGGGTCTTGGACAGACCTTAGCCAAGTGGGGGCCTTGGCAGTTAAAACACTTGCCTTTTTGGATGGCATCAATGTCCATAGGCTGTCCTTGTCCTCTGTAAGTCTTTGCGCCCGAGGATGAGGTCCTTGGTCCTTGGTATCACGCGTTTTGCCAGACGCGCCCCTGGTGGGTCCTCATTGCAAAGGCCTCGAGGTTGTTTCCGTATGTCTTGATGGTGTTTATGTACACCAAGACTAACGTACTCCTTTCGCCATTCTGGAAGATCAGGCGTATGATCTCTTCGCAGGTGTTCTTTTCCAGGAAGTAAACTCCCATGGCGTCACCTACATCAGCCCTTTCATATAGGGCAATCCACTTGGTGAGAAAGTCCTCTGTCCTCTCACGGGGACCTTGTTTGAGCTCTGCCAGCTTGGCGAGAGCATGATCGACTTCTAGACCGGGGAGGAACTGGTCTTTTACTCCTTTTGCCAGATCTGCCGGGTCTGGCCAGAGGTGCCTGTTGACACCGAGGTACTTTTGAAGCTGGTTTCACGCCCAGCCTCCAGCGTTGTTTTTGTCACGACCGTCCTTCATCCCTATGTGAGACCAGATCACAACACACTTGTCCTTGTTTGATGAAAAGGTTTCCTCGTTCATCTCGAGGTATACACCCATTTTGACCCACCATTCGTTAAATTTTTCATAAGAGCTGTCATACATCCCTGGGTCTGGGCATACTTTGACTTTCTTTGAGACTTTCACCTTAGTTTGGGGTTCCAAGGCGGCGGTCTCTGCGTCCCTTGCCCTTGATTGGGCGCTCCTGACGTCTACTTGGAGCTGCTGTATTGTGGCCTATAGGCTGGCGATGAGAGTGATGAGCTCTTCATTGGTTGCTATGTTTGGCACCTTGGGTGATGGTGGTGGGGAGGCGGTGCAGGACTCAGAGGAGGTGTCGGGGTCTGAGGGATCAGTGAGTCCTCTGAGGCCCCAGTTGTCTGACAGTGTTGTTTAATTGTTGTTCGAGTTCCAGGTCTTGCGGAACAGCGAACATGTGGAGGGGAGAGTGTGGGTTTCTTTCATAGGAGAGTGGACCAGGTTCTGGAAGGTCCTCGTAGATATCATCGTTGAGAAGGAACGAGACATCAAGCTCTTCCTCTTTTACTTTGGCGTAAACTAGTTCGGGAATGTCGTTGGGATCCACTGAAGGAGTTCTGAAGAAGAGCAGGGGTTTGTCCTCATACTCAAACTTCACGTACGCATTAAAGTTCATAGACCAGCCCACTTGAAGGTAAAAACCTGAGTGTCGCTAAAGCTGGTAGATACTTGGGCCAATAGCCTTCCCAACGTATCGCATAGGTACTTGTATATAAAAACGTATAATGTGCCTCACGAGGACACGGGAACGTATTCCCAAAAGAAGATGAAGGAAGTTGGGGCAGTTTTTAAACGTGTTTGACCCACTTGAGGGTACCCCTGGTGCGCCCTAGATAGCTAACACCCTTCAGACGCTCTAGTGTGCTGGCATACTTATAAGAGAGAAGTGCCAAGTGGCAGTATAGAATGTAGAGTAATCCCCTTAAGCCTGGGGTCTGGCTATATCCCTTTAACACTAGAGGCTACGTGTAACAATGTGCAGAGTAAGAGTGATTTCGGATGTGATAGTCAAGTTCTAATGTTGCTGACCCAAATCCTAAGAAAGGACTCGATCTGCACAAACACTAGCCTTGTTGGTAGAGAGAAGAGGATAATGGGGAAACCCAACAAGAACTTGACTAGAGTTCTTGGGGCGTTGACATTCGGTTTTATATACTACTACATGATGTTTGTACATATTGACTACTGGTCTGTGCGTCAGGTACAGTAGGGTCTAGGGTATGATATCATAGATAAGGAATGACGTCATAGGTCTAGGTCGTTCTAGACTCTGACGGAGATTAACACAGTTGTGTCACTTGTTACGCACGCCTAGTCGGCATAACAGTGATAGTGGGATCGAAAATGCTGCAAACGCACTCTTGAAACTGAAGGGAGCAGCCTTGGTAGTGTGTACTTTTAGTAATCTTTGGTTTTTAACACTGGTTCTAAGAAAGACAGCCTGGCGACCAGGGCCCATCTCACCCCCGCCCGACTCCACAGTTTCCAAATCAGGCTGGAACTTCCTCAAGGCAACAGGAGTCAGTTGTGGCACATGGTAATAATGCCATGGTGGTCTGTTCTGTGGTTGAACATATCCCATCATGTTGATGTGTTGGTTTTCAAGCTTGATAGAGCAACATGTTCCATAAATCATCAAGACAGCATCATTGGGCCAACTCATGACACTGCTACTCAAGGCGACCACAATCATGATGTATGCAGAAGCAAGCCAAGCAAACAAAAGAGGGTCAAGGCTAGCAATGGAGCAAAACCAAATGTTTGCATGCATTCTTATGTATGTGTTCTCATCACTGATCGTTTAGAGAAAAATATAGGTTACTAGTAGGAAACATCAAACATGATCCAAAACCCGTACTGGCAACCGAAAAAGGAGCCTCAATACAGCCCTATATATCAACACTGAATGCCTCCGTTGAAGCGGTCTGAATTCTCCCAGCACCCTATCTTAATATGCTCGCACTATGCATCAAGTCTTAAATTTTTACCCAGCATCTCTAGATCGCCCCGAAAACAATGCCTCCCTTGAAGCAGTGGTCCGAATCCTCCTAGCATCCTGTCTTGATATGCTTGCATCATGCATCAAGTCTTTTTTTTTTTACTGATGTTTCTAGATCACTTCCAAGACTCTGACTCCAATAGATGATTACAATCCACTGCACGCTGTCCACTCAGATATTCTACTTTATTCATTAATTATGCTACATGCTTTGTTCCTTTCTGTGCTTGTACCCCATGTCCCATGCACACATAGTATCGAGTTTCTGATGCAACTAATGCTTGATATCTGTTGTTCATGAGTATGAAATTTTCTCAACAGCGAGAAGATTCGGCAGTAACAGAGTGACTGATTCTTGGTGACACCGGTAACACAAACAAGCAGCAAAATATGAAATTTACACTAACACTTAGGCTACAAACTGATGTCTGGAACACAAGGTTTCACTACCACAAGACCATCAATTCATTGTCATTGAGACTAATTATTAGTAGCAAAAATGTCAAGATCATTGACAGTTCATGGGACTGATTTCACTGTGGAAAGTAGAACTGTTGAATAACGTAGATTATCACAATGAAATTTAATAGAGAAGTACACCACTTTTCAGTGATTCATCAATGAAATCTGATGAAACACCAATCACTGAAATGCACAAAATCTTGTCTGAATTTTAGTTCATAAATCACCGAAATTTGTGTCATATTCAGATTAAAAATATCAGTGTTACTAAATTGTGTCAGGTCGGCACACAGAAAATGAAAGTAGTACTATGCTATGTACTATGCTATTATCTAGATCATTTACTTCGTAGTTGTCGACACCAAAGTGTAGTAAACTTATGTCCCAGTCGGGGGATCGAACACGCGATTGCAGGGCTTCCTGAAAAGGAAGGTGGGTGGCATGTTAACGATTAGACTAAAGATCCTCATCATATAGAGCGTCAGCAGGTATATCATCACATCTCTGACAATTGGAGGTACAGTATCTGCCGCTGCGGGCACGCCGCCACCAGCGCGATTCGTGCACACCACACGACCCGACCCAATCCCTCGAGTGCATCGTGCACTACCACACCTCCACCCAGCATGAGCACATCGCACGCACACCCGCCCACGTCCCCCACTCGAGCCAGTGCCCCACCTCGCGCAAGCTCACCGCACGGGCGCACACCCATCCCCAGCCTGCGCCAGCACGAGTGCAGCGCGTACTACAGCACCTACACCCGCACCTCTCCTACGCGCCGAGAAGAACGCGCCTACACGCACTATCGCAGTCTTTCGCAGGTACGCCCCCACCCAGCGCTCCTCCCACGTTCGCATTCACACCAGCTCGTCGTCCCACCCGCCCATGGGTCTACCGCGTTCCAGACGAGGGTGCCAGCCCCCCGCGCATACGCCTCGAGTGCGTCTCAGACAAGTGCACCCCCACCTCGCCGTACTTACGCGTCAATCGCGTGCCCGACGGATAGGCCACCCCCCGCGTACCTACACCAACAGTTTGTCAATTAGGTGACTCACTGGCAGAGAGACTGTGGAGAGCACTGTGGACGCTCCTGCTTGCCCTTGTCTCACCCGCCTCAACCAATGGTCAAGATACTGCTGTGATGCTTACACATTTCTCTCGTTTCGATGCTCCAGTGATCACTGATGTGCAAAACATCAAGGCTGTGGTTGGGTGCATTCAATCACGAAGGAAATGGGGAATTATTGACTGCACACCAAACCTTGCGGATGTCGTATTTGCACCAAGGGATAGTATCACAGATGACTCGGTGGCTGATCACTCTGAAGGTTCGGGCGAAGGGTTCGAGTCAGATTAGAGTCATTGCTAGTAATTAGACTCGGAAGGCAACAATGTGAATGAATTCTGGTTTTCGTAGACGACGGTGTGAATGTTATCGTTATCACAACGATCTGTTACACCGAAACAAAATTCACTGAAAATCGGCGCGTCAATGAAAATTCAGGGATCACTGAATCACTGAATACCGTTGATGGCGAATTCAATGAGTTTAACAATGAAAACTCAGTGGTCAGTGCTCGATATACTGAATTTCATTGATTTTACTTCCCACAGTGATTTCTGGTGATTGTTAATGATTTCTATCTACCTTGGCACAGCTCAAGAGTGCGCCAGACAATGATAATAGTTACTTTTACTTCCCTCAGTGTCGGCAGCCTGACGCGACTTTCTGGGAACTCGATCGGGCTTGTGCAATGCCGAGTCCTTGTTACTCTTCCTGATCCTTGTTGATAATAACATTTTGAGCATTGAAATACCCTGCTGATTGAAGCGTGCCCCTTGAAGTTGACTCCGTTGGTCAACTTGGGCAAGTGCGGTTCGTAACTAGACGAGTTTGACCAGTGTGCGCTGTATGCGGATTCCAATCGTGCTGGCGATAAAATCAAACGGCACTGTCAGACAGGAGTATCATGCAGGGTGGTGATGACTTGGTGCGCACATGACGAAGACGGGTACATACTCAGTATCATCGTCACTAGGTACAGTCAACGTGGATGCTTAATTTACCCAGGTACGGGGAGGTAACAGGGAGCTCTTTCCGGGAAAGGAATGTTTCTGGCTTTGCGCTATAGGTAAGAATTACAGACCGCGGACACAAAATCTGCTATTGTTTCCCGAAGGTAGGTTAGATCGGCTAGGACAGCCCCAGATAATTCTGTGCGTTTTGGTCTCTTAACATCAACAAAAGTTGGCGTCGAGCGTTCTTCATTCGGGGTTGTCTCTGTACCTCCACTTGTGATGACCCCGATCGGTTGCTTGAATTGGTTGGCCATGGATAGATGCAAAAAGCGAACTGGCTAGGGAAAAATGTATACAGTTCGGTTTGACTCCATAAAGAACCTAGTTGCTGACATGCCCGCCCTCTCATTTACAATCCATCGGCAGCTGTATCTCGAGTCGTCTGGCCCTGGCTTTGCCGGGTCATCTCCCCAGTGCTTGCAGCTCTGCCCAGGGACTGGCCAGATACTACGCACGTACTTGCTATTTACAATGTAATTTTACTGATGTATCGGCTCATGCAAACTACATATGCATTTCATTTCACAAATATTGTACACAACTCAAGGCACACACAACATCGTAGGCAGAATGATAACAAATGATTCCTTGGAAAGTACTGGCTCCGTTTATGCGAGTGACTTAGAGGACAGTGAACCGGTGCACATCCTCTATAACAAGACCACCGTCGATGTTGAGCATGTTCACCTGTTCGTCACAAAGGATGTAGTTAGCTGGCGTTCAGCCACAAACTAAAAGGGTTATGGCCCACCCCGCCGCCAGCGATACCCCATCTAAAGTTGTTGTTAGCTGCCGGACGGATTCTATCCAGTATGTCAATGATTCATTCGTGAAACCACAGTGGAAATACCTACGAGAAGCCACCGTTACTGGGAACGAGGGTCCAGTTCATG
>JBBPSM010000314.1:0-15083 GCA_038093595.1 Butyriboletus regius
GTCGCTGAGTGCCTTCTTGCAGGGCTCGACAGTGCGCTGGACGAGTTTGTCAACAAGGTTCTCGAAGTTGGCTCTGCTGAGTTTCGGGTTGATGTGTTTGGGACCCGACGCGTTGGGGGTGATGAACAGCAAGTTGATCTCTGTCTGGGTCGTCCACGAAAGTTCAACCTTGGCTGAGGGAGCATCAGTAAAATTACATGCATCTTAATCTGTCTTATTCAGCTTATTGACTTGCACAACATTTCCAAATCTAACACAGAGACAAATTCCAGGCTTCATTTTGTTGAAAAATAGAATAGTTTGATTACAGTTGATGTTTGTAATGTTCTGGGATGGATTATCATGGTATTGAATATATTTTGTATTTTGACAAGCAGAATTAGCTAAAATAAGCCAGATTAAGACACATGTAATTTTACTGATGAAGGGAAAGGATAAAAAAGCAAAACATGTCTGGCAAAGGAATTGTTACGAACTCATTTTTATTTATTTTCGTATCACGTGACCGTGTGAACGTCACATGACTCATCACGTGATCCCTCTAGACCGGTCTATTTCTTCAGACTTCTCGACCGCTCTAAGTCCCTTATCTTTAATCTCTGTCAAAGTCTAGAACGACCTAGACCTATGATGCCATCTCTTATCTATGACATCATACCCTAGACCCTACTGTACCTGACGCACAGACCAGTAGTCAATATGTACAAACAATGTATAGTAGTATATATAGTCGAATGTCAACGCCCCAAGAACTCCAGTCAAGTTCTTGTTGGGTTTCCCCACAGTCCTCTTGTCTCTATTAAGCAAGTCTAGTTGTTGTGCAGGCTGAGTCCTTTCTTAGGATTTGGGTCGGCAACATTAGAACTTGACTGTCATCTCGAAACTACTCTCTCTGCACATCTTCATACGCGGCCCCTAGCGTTAAAGGGATATAGCCGGACCCCAGGCTTAAGGGGATTATCTCTACTTCCATACCGCCACTTGGCACTTTCTCCTTTATACGTACGCCGGCGCACTAGAGCATCTGAAGGGTGTTAGCTATTTAGGGCGCACCAGGGGTACCCTCGAGTGGGTCGAACGTGTTTTAAAACCGCCCCAACCCTCTTCACTTTCTTTTGGGAATACGTTCCCGTGTCCTTGTGAGGCACTTTTAAAGTTTTTACATACAAGTACGTACGGTTACGTCGGGAAGGCTATTGGCCCGAGTAACACCAAAGAACGGCTTTAGCGACACTCAGGTTTTCACCTTCGAGTGGGCCGTTGTATGAACTACCAAGCCTACGTGAAGTTTGAGTACGAGGAAGAACCTCTACTTTTCTTCAAAACTCCCTCGGTGGACCCGAACGACATCCCCGAGTTAATCTACCCCGAAGTTAAAGAAGAAGAACTCGACGTCGGTTACCTCCTATACGACGACATATTTGAAGACCTTCCAGAGCCAGGCCCTCTTCCTTACATACGTAACCCGGCATCCCCTCTCCGAGCGTTCGCTGTTCCCCAAGACCAGGGACTCGAACAAGAATTAAACCAAGCTGTCGCACAACTGGGGCCTCAGAGGACTCACCGATCCCTCCGACCCCGACACCTCATCAGACGACCTAACCCTCTCCCCACCATCCTCACCAAGGCAGCCAAGAATGGCAACGAACGAAGAGCTCGCCGCTCTCATCGCCGGCCTGCAGGCCACAATCCTCCAGCTCCAACAAGACGTCAGGAGCGCCCAATCAAGGGCAAGGGACGCAGAACAAGCTGCGGCGCAACCTCGCGCTGAGGTAAAAATATCAAAGAAAGTCGAAGTATGCCCTGACCCCGGCATGTACGACGGCTCCTACGAAAGGTTCAGCGAATGGTGGGTCAAGATAGGAGTCTACCTCGAGATGAACGAGGAGACGTTCACGTCAAACAAAGACAAATGTATAGCCGTGTGGACACGCATCGGCACCAAGGAAGGACGTGACAAGAATGGAGCAGGCAGCTGGGCTCACAACCAGTTACAAAAATACCTCGGAGTAAACAGGCATCTCTGGCCCGATGCCATGGAATTAGCACAAGGAGTCAAGGCCTGATTCCTCCCCGGTCTGGAGATTGACCAAGCGCTCGCGAAACTCGCTGAGCTTAAACAAGGTCCATGTGAGAGGACCGAAGATTATCTCACCAAGTGGATCGCCCTATACGAAAGGGCAGACGCCGGTGACCCAATGGGAATTTATTTCCTAGAGCGGAATACCTGAGAAGAAATCATCCGCCTTATCTTCCAGAACGGCGAAAGGGCGACAACGGTTGAGACGTACGTAAAGACCATAAAAACGTACAGAAACAACATCGAGGCCTTCGCCATGAGAGGCAACCAGGGGCACGTTTGGCAAAATGCGCGAAACCAAGGACAAGCCGCCTCTTCAGGCGCAAACACATACGGTGGACGAGGCGAGCCACTGGACATTGACGCAGTCCAGAAAGGCAAGTGCTTCAACTGCCAAGGCCCGCACCTGGCTAAAGCGTGCCCAAGACCTAAAAAGGAGTGCACCGAGTGCAAATTCCTTGGGGGAGGGCATAGCCGAAGGTGCTCGAAATATCGCAACGTCCGAGCTACTACAGCTGGGGATATGGACCAATCGAATTCGGGCGCAAGCCCTAAGGAGGATTCGAGAATCCAGTCCCTAAAGGGCATGGACTTCGAAGCGATGAAAGCATTCTTCTATGATATGAAGGAAACGGAAAAAGGCAAAGGCAATTGAGCGAACCGGGTGCTCAGTTGCCTAAGTCAGCAAAATGGCCTGATGCAGTGCTCGGCCAACAAAAAAATAAATATGAATGTTTAGCAGTAGAATACGGACAAGAAGAACAGGATTTCTTCAATACAAGGTCTGATGTATCTACGAACTTTTCTACCGAAACCGGGACTCACGAAAGTGAGCTTGCTGCACGGGAATGCAGGCTTAATTCGGTTTTTAATAAAAACAAAAATATTACGAAAGAAACCCCGGAACGGATCCTCATACGGTCCGTAAAACAAAAGCTAGAAATCTGTCTGGAGATCAATGTCGCACCAGCCACAAACAAAAGAAATTACACGGCGACAAAGGCACTCCTAGACAGTGGAGCAAACGGGATTTTCGTTGATCGAAAGTGGATCGCCGCCCACAAAATTCCAATCAAGGAACTCTCACGGCCCATCCCCATTTATAACGTTGACGGTACAAAGATTTCGGCAGGAAGCATTACTCACAATGCCGAAATACTCGTTGACTACAAAGGACACTGTGAAATCATAACGGCAGAAGTTACGGATCTTGGTAAAAATCCGTTAATATTAGGGTACACCTGGTTGATAAAGCACAATCCAAACATAAACTGGCAAACAGGCGATGTCAGTCTCACCAGGTGCCCAAGGTCATGTAAATTATTGTCGTACGAGTCGGTATTCCTTAGATCCCTAGAGGAAAAGGAGCTCAACGACATGCCATATGTATATCGACGTCTCAAGGCTCTGGATAAGCCTACGGAGAAGAAAGAACCCACGATTGAGGAGATGGTACCAAAATGTTACCACAAATATCTAGACACGTTCACGAAAACAAGTTCAGAACGTATGCCTCTCCGAAAGACATGGGACCACGCGATTGAAATGAAAGAAGGGTTTCAACCTAAAAAGGGTCGACTTATTCCCCTTTCCCCAACGGAGCAAGACGAAGCCTCCGCTTTTATCGACGATCAACTGGCTAAAGGGTATATCAGATCCTCCAAATCTCCACAGACGTCTCCGGTATTCTTTGTACCAAAAAAGGACAATAAGAAACGTATGGTACAAGACTACCGATATTTAAACGAACATACTATCAAGAACAATTACCCCCTACCGCTCATAGTGCAGCTTGTCGACAAGCTCAAAGGGGCTACATTATTCACCAAAATGGACTTACGCTGGGGTTACAATAACGTAAGAATTAAAGAAGGAGACGAATGGAAAGCTGCCTTCGTCTGTCACAGGGGAGCATTCGAACCTCTCGTGATGTACTTCGGACTATGTAACTCACCAGCCACGTTCCAAACGATGATGAACGACATCTTCCACGATCTGCAAGCAGTCGTAATCGTTTACATCGACGATATTCTTATCTTCACGGACAATAACGAAAAGCGACACGACAAAATCGTTCTCGAAGTGTTACGAAGGCTAAAGGAAAATGACCTATACCTAAAGCCCGAAAAATGCTTCTTCAAAGTACCCAAAGTAGATTTCCTAGGAATGGTCGTATCGGCCAACGGAATCGAAATGGAGAAAGAGAAAACGGACGCAATCCAAGCTTGGCCTACGCCTAAAAACGTAAAAGGAGTTAGAAGCTTCCTCAGCCTCGCGAACTTTTACTGTCGTTTCATAAAGGACTTCTCGATTAAATCAAGGCCGTTGAACGACCTAACAAAAAAGGACATAAAATGGACATGGTCTGAAAAAGAACAATCGGCATTTGACATGCTCAAAAAGGCATTCACTACGGCACCAATACTCGCCTATCCAGATAACGACAAAACGTTTAGGCTCGAGTGCGACGCATCGGACTTCGCAACAGGTGCTGTATTATCTATTGAAAAAGAAGGAAAATGGCATCCGGTAGCTTTCTCCTCCCACAGCATGTCCCCGGAGCAAAGAAACTACACGATTGCCGACAAAGAGATGCTAGCCATCATCCTTGCTCTGGAGCAATGGAGGCATTATTTAGAAGGAACAAAAGACCAATTCGAAATCTGGTCAGACCACGCGAACCTTCAATACTTTATGAAATCCCAAGATCTGAACCGGAGACAAGCCAGATGGGCTCAGTATCTCACACGGTTCAATTATCTATTAGTAAAGAAGCCTGGCGCTCAAATGGGTAAAGCCGACGCCCTCTCCCAACACGAAGACCACACGCTCGGGATAGAAAACGACAACAAGGGCGTCACGGTAATACCAGAATCACGCGTTCGCAGGACGAACGAAGTAATTAATATAAAAGGAGAAGAAGAGAAAATTATGGAGGCAGTCTGGAACGCTCAAACTAAATTAAAAGAAGGCGAACCAAAGGGTTCCACCCTGTCAGACGAAGGACTGGTCCTTCTAGAAAAGAAAATCTATGTGCCTGAGGAAAACGGACTCCATCAGGACATCATAACCTTATACCACGACTCCACCTTAGCCGGACACGGTGGCGCAGAGAAGACTTACGAGTTAGTCTCACGCTACTATATATGGCAAGGAATCTGAACGGACATAAAAAACTATTGTTCCCGATGCGAAAGATGCGCTCGGATGAAACCATCTAATGCCGCCCCGGCCGGCAAACTCGCTCCTAATCCTATTCCAGAAGGTCCCTGGCAGGACATATCCGCAGACTTCACTACGGATCTACCAACGTCAAACGGATACGACACCGTTCTCGTGGTGGTAGACCGCTTTTCAAAGGAAGCCGTATTTATTCCCACAAATAAAACTATTACGTCCCTCGGCACAGCAAAGTTATACCGTGACCACGTATGGAAGACACACGGACTTCCCCGCTCTATCATATCCGATCGCGGACCCCAATTTTCTGCACAAGTCATGAAAGATCTGGCCAAGATGCTACAGATCGAACTAAAAATGTCCACGGCATTTCACCCTCAGACCGATGGACAAACCGAAAGAGTCAACCGAGATCTCCAGCAGTATCTCCGGCTCTTTACGGCCGAAAAGCAGAAAGAATGGGCCGATTGGCTCGCGCTGGCGCAATTCTCCTATAATAACAAGGTTCACTCGGCTACTGGAAAGTCGCCTTTTGAGGTCACCCGTTCCTACGCTCCTCGAATGGGTATCGAACCACTTAACTTAAAGGCTCCGGCAGCCTCGGACTTCTCCCACGACTTCGCTCAGACGTTAGAGCAAGTCAAAGAAAATCTAGAAAAGACCAAAAACAAAATGAAAGCGTCTGCCGACAAGAAGAGAAGCGACGCCCCTATTTATCAGCCGAAAGATAAGGTCTGGTTGTCAACGGATCACCTTAACCTTAAAAATACTCGGCAATCGCCTAAATTAACTGAACGATGGCTTGGACCATATGAAGTAATTAAAATGATTGGAACGAACGCGGTTGAGCTTAAGCTCCCCTCTTCCATGAAAATCCATCCCGTAGTAAATATTAGTCGCACCAAACCGTATAAAGGTCGACTCCCCGGACAACCTACTTATAAACCTGGACCGGTCCAGGTGACCGACGAAGGGAACGAAGAGTACGAAGTCGAACACATAGTAGACTCACGGCTCAAAGGGTCTCGCCTGGAATTTCTCGTACACTGGAAAGGATACAGTGACGAAGATCGAACCTGGGAACCCGAAAGTAACTTATCCTCGGCAAAAGACGCCATAACAGACTTTTATAAACAAAAACCCAATTCCCCTCGAAAGCTACGCATGCTTCGAGCAAACTTTGATTCTCTATTTAAACCTTACGAAACACTCACGACTCCTATACCTATCTGGTCTCACCTGGAATGCGAACCATAGGAGGGGGGTAGTGTTACGAACTCATTTTTATTTATTTTCGTATCACGTGACCATGTGAACGTCACATGACTCATCACGTGATCCCTCTAGACCGGTCTATTTCTTCAGACTTCTCGACCGCTCTAAGTCCCTTATCTTTAATCTCTGTCAAAGTCTAGAACGACCTAGACCTATGACACCATCTCTTATCTATGACATCATACCCTAGACCCTACTGTACCTGACGCACAGACCAGTAGTCAATATGTACAAACAATGTATAGTAGTATATATAGTCGAATGTCAACGCTCCAAGAACTCCAGTCAAGTTCTTGTTGGGTTTCCCCACAGTCCTCTTGTCTCTATTAAGCAAGTCTAGTCATTGTGCAGGCTGAGTCCTTTCTTAGGATTTGGGTCGGCAACAGGAATCCCAAATGTATGAAAGAGTGATGGAGCAGCTGGATAGAGTGGAATCATCGCCAATATTGGAAGTATCATCACTACTGGGGAGCTCACTGTCTGCATCATTGTTGCTGCTGAGCCACTCTTGTATGAATGTTCCTTCCATGGGAATCCTTGGATCCCACAACATCCACCTTCCACTTGGAAATGCTGGATGTGCACTGATAAATGCCATCCAGAAAGCATCTCACCCCTATGACCACTCTGGGAGGGATGAGCTTTGAATATTGGCGAGAAGCCAATCTTCAATTTCCTTAGATAGCATGGCCCATTGTCGAGTATCAGTGTGGTTGAACGCTGCCAGGAGTGGTATAAATGGGATAGTAATATCTTTGGGGCAAGTTTCCATTCCACCATCGTCACTGCTATTGAGTTGGATAGTATTTTGATACTATAACGCATCAGCTCTTTGTTCATTGACTCCAGATGTTGCCGACCCAAATCCTAAGAAAGGACTTGATCTGCACAACGACTAGACTTGCTTAATAGAGAGAAGGATTGATGGGGAAACCCAACAAGAACTTGACTGAAGTTCTTGGGGCACTGGCATTCGGTCTTATATACTACTACATGGTGTTTGTACATATTGACTACTAGTCTGTGCGTCAGGTACAGTAGGGTCTAGGGTATGATATCATAGATAAGAGATGACGTCATAGATCTAGGTCGTTCTAGACTCTGATGGAGATTAAAGATAAGGGCGTTAGAGCGGCCGAGAAGTCTGAAGAAATAGGCCAGTCTAGAGGGATCACGTGATTAGTCATGTGACGTTCACATGGTCACATGATGCGAAAAAGAATAAATGAAAATGAGTTCGTAACACTACCCCCCTCCTATGGTTTGCATTCCAGGCGAGACCAGATAGGGATAGGAGTCATGAGAGTCTCGTAAGGTTTAAATAATGAATCAAAGTTTGCCTGAAGCATACGTAGCTTTCGAGGCGAATTGGGTTTTCTTTTATAGAAGTCCGTGATGGCGTCTTTAGCCGAGGATAAATTACTTTCGGGTTCCCAGGTTCGATCTTCGTCACTGTATCCTTTCCAGTGAACGAGAAATTCCAGGCGTTTCCCTCTGAGTCGTGAGTCTACTACGTGTTCGACTTCGTACTCTTCATTCCCTTCATCAGTTACCTGGACCGGTCCAGGTTTATAAGTAGGCTGTCCAGGTAGTCGTCCTTTGTACGGTTTGGTACGACTAATATTAACAACGGGATGGATTTTCATGGAAGAGGGGAGCTTCAGCTCAACCGCGTTCGTTCCGACCATCTTAATTACGTCATATGGACCCAGCCATCGTTCGGTTAATTTAGGGGATTGCCGAGTTTGTTTAAGGTTGAGGTGATCCGTTGATAACCAGACCTTGTCTTTCGGCTGATAAATAGGGGCGTCGCTTCTCTTCTTGTCGGCAGATGCTTTCATTTTGTTTTTAGCTTTTTCTAGATTTTCTTTGACCTGCTCTAATGTTTGAGCGAAGTCGTGGGAGAAGTCCGAGGCTGCCGGAGCCTTTATGTCAAGTGGTTCGATTCCCATTCGTGGAGCGTATGAATGAGTGACTTCGAATGGGGACTTTCCAGTAGCCAAATGAACCTTATTGTTATATGAGAATTGCGCCAGCGTGAGCCAATCGGCCCATTCGTTCTGCTTCTCAGCGGTGAAGAGACGGAGATACTGCTGGAGATCTCGGTTAACTCTTTCGGTTTGTCCATTGGTTTGGGGGTGGAATGCCGTGGACATTTTGAGTTCGATCTGTAGCATCTTGGCCAGATCTTTCATTACTTGTGCAGAAAATTGGGGTCCGCGATCGGATATGATAGAGTGGGGAAGTCCGTGTGTTTTCCATACGTGGTCACGGTATAACTTTGCCGTGCCGAGTGACGTGATAGTTTTAGTCGTGGGAATAAATACGACTTCCTTCGAAAAGCAGTCTACCACCACGAGAACGGTGTCGTACCCGTTGGACGTTGGTAGATCCGTTGTAAAGTCCGCGGAGATGTCCTGCCAGGGACCTTCCAGAATAGGATTAGGTAGTAGTTTGCCGGCCGGAGCGGCATTCGACGGCTTCATCCGAGCGCATCTTTCGCATCGGGAGCAATAATTCTTAATGTCCGTTCGGATACCTTGCCATGTGTAGTAGCGTGAGACTAACTCGTAAGTCTTCTCTGCACCACTGTGTCTGGCTAAGGTGGAGTTGTGATATAAAGTTATGATATCCTGACGGAGTCCTTTTTCCTCAGGTATGTAGATTTTCTTTTCTAGAAGGACCAGTCCTTCGCTTGATAGGGTAGAACCCTTTGGTTCGCCTTCTTTTAATTTAGTTTGGGCGTTCCAGACTGCCTCCATAATTTTCTCTTCTTCTCCTTTTACGTTGGTTACTTCGTTCGTCCTGTGAACACGTGATTCGGGTATTACCGTTACGCCTTTATTGTCATTCTCGATTCCGAGCGTGTGGTCTTCATGTTGGGAGAGGGCGTCGGCTTTCCCCATTTGGGCGCCAGGCTTCTTTACTAATAGATAATTGAACCGCGTGAGATACTGGGCCCATCTGGCCTGTCTTTGGTTCAAGCCTTGTGATTTCATAAAGTATTGAAGGTTCGCGTGATCTGACCATATCTCGAATTGGTCTTTTGTTCCTTCTAAATAATGCCTCCATTGCTCCAGAGCAAGGATTATGGCCAACATTTCTTTGTCGGCGATCGTGTAGTTTCTCTGTTCGGGGGACATACTGTGGGAAGAGAAAGCTACCGGATGCCATTTTCCTTCTTTTTCAATAGATAGCACAGTGCCTGTTGCGAAGTCTGATGCGTCGCACTCAAGCCTAAACGTTTTGTCATTATCTGGGTAGGCGAGTATGGGTGCCGTGGTGAATGCTTTCTTTAGCATGTCAAATGCCAATTGTTCTTTCTCGGACCATGTCCTTTTTTGTTAGGTCGTTCAATGGCCTTGATTTAATCGAGAAGTCCTTTATGAAACGACGGTAAAAGTTTGCGAGGCCGAGGAAGCTTCTAACTCCTTTCATGTTTTTAGGCGTTGGCCAAGCTTGGATTGCATCCGTTTTTTCTTTCTCCATTTTGATTCCATCGGCCGAGACGACCATTCCTAGGAAATCTACTTTGGGTACTTTGAAGAAGCACTTTTCGGGCTTAAGGTACAGGTCATTTTCCTTTAGCCTTCGTAACACTTCGAGGACGATTTCGTCGTGTTTCTTTTCGTTGTTGTCTGTAAAAATAAGGATATCGTCGATATAAACGATCACGACTGCTTGCAGATTGTGGAAAATGTCGTTCATCATCGTTTGAAATGTAGCCGGGGAGTTACAGAGTCCGAAGTACATCACAAGAGGTTTGAAAGCTCCCCTGTGACAGACGAAGGCTGCTTTCCATTCGTCACCTTCTTTGATTCTCACGTTATTGTAGCTCCAGCGTAAGTCCATTTTTGTGAATAATGTAGCCCCTTTGAGCTTGTCTACAAGCTGCGCTATGAGCGGCAGGGGGTAATTGTTCTTTATCGTGCCCTCGTTTAAATAATGGTAATCTTGTACCATTCGTTTCTTATTGTCCTTTTTTGGTATGAAGAATACTGGTGATGTTTGTGGAGATTTTGAGGGTCTGATATACCCTTTTGCTAATTGATCATCAATAAAAGCAGAGACTTCGTCTTGCTCCGTAGGGGAAAGGGGAATTAGTCGACCCTTTTTAGGTTGAAACCCTTCTTTCATTTCGATCGCATGATCCCACGTTTTTCGGAGTGGCATACGTTCCAAACTTGTCTTCGTGAACGTGTCGAGATATTTGTGGTAATACTTGGGTACCATCTCCTCAATAGTGGGTTCCTTTTTCTCCGTAGGCTTATCTAGAGCCTTGAGACGTCGGTATACGTAGGGCATGTCGTTGAGTTCCTTTTCCTCCAGGGATCTAAGGAATACAGATTCGTACGACAATAATTTACAGGATTGTGGGCACCTGGTTAAACTGATGTTGCCTGTCTGCCAGTTTATGCTTGGATTGTGTTTCATTAACCAGGTGTATCCTAAAATAATCGGATTTTTACCAAGATCCGTAACTTCTGCCGTTATGATTTCTCGGTGTCCTTTATAGTCAACGAGTATTTCGGCATTATGAGTGATGCTTCCTGCCGAGTTCTTTGTACCGTCAACGTTGTAAACAGGAATTGGATGTGAGAGTTCCTTGATTGGGATTTTGTGGGCGGCAATCCACTTTCGATCAACGAAAATCCCGTTCGCTCCGCTGTCTAGGAGTGCTTTCGTCGCCGTGTAGTTCTTTTTATTTGTAGATGGTGTGACGTTGATCTCTAGACAGATCTCGAGTTTTTGATTTACGGACTGTATAAGGATCTGTTCCGGGGTTTCTAACGTAATTTTTTTGTTTTTATTAAAAACCAAATTAAGCCTGCATTCCCGTGCAGCAAGCTCACTTTCGTGAGTCCCAGTTTCAGTAGAAAAGTTCGTAGATACATTGGATTTTGTATTGAAGAAATCCTGTTCTTCTTGTCCATATTCTACTGCTAAACATGCATACTTATTTTTATTTTGGTGGAGCACTGCATCAGGCCGCTTTTCTGCTGACTTAGGCAACTGAGCACCCGGTTCGCTCAATTGCCTTTGCCTTTTTCCGTTTCCTTCATATCGTAGAAGAAGGCTTTCATAGCCTCGAAGTCCACTCCTTCTAGGGACTGGATTCTCGAATCCTCCTTAGGGCTTGCGCCCGAATTCGATTGGTCCGAATCCCCAGTTGTAGCAGCTCGGACACTGCGATGTTTTGAGCACCTTCTGCTATGCCCTCCCCCAAGGAACTTGCACTCAGTGCATTCCTTTTTGGGTCTTGGGCACGCTTTAGCCAGGTGCGGGCCTTGGCAGTTGAAGCACTTGCCTTTCTGGACTGCGTCAATGTCCATCGGCTCGCCTCGTCCACCATATGTTTTTGCGCCTGACGAAGAGGCGGCTTGTCCTTGGTTTCGTGCATTTTGCCAGATGCGCCCCTGGTTGCCCCTCATAGTGAAGGCTTCGATATTGTTGCCGTACGTCTTTATGACCTTGACATAGGCTTCGACCATTGTTGCTCTTTCACCATTTTGGAAGATTAGGCGAATTATTTCTTCCCGGGTATTCCGTTCTAGGAAGTAAATTCCCATTGGGTCACCAGCGTCTGCCCTTTCGTATAGGGAGATCCACTTCGTGAGATAGTCTTTGGTCCTCTCACATGGACCTTGCTTGAGCTCAGCGAGTTTCACGAGCGCTTGGTCTATTTCTAGACCGGGGAGGAATCTGGCCTTGACTCCTTGTGCCAAGTCCATAGCATTGGGCCAAATATGCCTGTTGACGCCTAAGTACTTTTGTAGCTGGTTTCAAGCCCAGCTACCTGCTCCGTTCTTATCTCGTCCTTCCTTTGTGCCGATGCGTGTCCATATGGCAATACATTTGTCCTTGTTGGAGGTAAAGGTTTCCTCGTTCATCTCGAGGTACACTCCAATTTTGACCCACCATTCGCTAAACTTTTCATATGAGCCGTCGTACATGCCGGGATCAGGGCATACTTCGACTTTCTTGGAAATTTTGACCTCAGCGCGAGGTTGCACCGTGGCCTGTTCTGCGTCCCTTGCCCTTGATTGGGCGCTCCTGATGTCTTGTTGGAGCTGCATAATTGTGGCCTGCAGGCCGGCGATGAGAGTGGCAAGCTCTTCGTTGGTTGCCATTGTTGGTGGCCTTGGTGATGGTGGAGGGGAGAGGGTTAGGTCGTCGGAGGAGGTGTCGGGGTCGGAGGGATCAGTGAGTCCTCTGAGGCCCCAGTTGTCCGACAGCTTGGTTTAATTGGTGTTCGAGTTCCTGGTCTTGGGGAACTGCGAATGCGCGGAGAGGAGATGCGGGGTTGCGTACGTAGGGTAGTGGACCTGGTTCAGGGAGGTCCTCGAAGATGTCATCGTGGAGGAGATAGGAAATGTCAAGTTCCTCTTCTTTTATTTCAGGGTAGACCAGCTCAGGGATGTCGTTGGGGTCCACCGAGGGAGTCCTGAAGAAGAGTAGGGGTTCTTCCTTGTACTCGTACTTCATGTAAGCGTTGTAGTTCATATAACGGCCCACTCGAAGGTAAAAACCTGAGTGTTGCTAAAACCGTTCTTTGGTGTTACTCGGGCCAATAGCCTTCCCGACGTAACCATATGTACTTGTATGTAAAAACTTTTTAATGTGCCTCACGAGGACATGGGAACGTATTTCCAAAAGAAGTAGAAGGAGGTTGGGGCGGTTTTTAAACGCGTTCAACCCGCTCGAGGGTACCCCTGGTGCGCCCTAGATAGCTAACACCCTTCTGATGCTCTAGTGCACCGGCGTACATATAAAGGAGAAAGTGCCAAGTGGCGGTATAGAATGTAGACTAGTCCCCTTAAGCCTGGGGTCCGGCTGTATCCCTTTAACGCTAGGGGCCGCGTGTAACGATGTGCAGAGAGTAGTTTCAGTGATGACAGTCAAGTTCTAATGTTGCCGACCCAAATCCTAAGAAAGGACTCGATCTGCACAACGACTAGACTTGCTTAATAGAGAGAAGGATTGATGGGGAAACCCAACAAGAACTTGACTGAAGTTCTTGGGGCGCTGGCATTCGGTCTTATATACTACTACATGGTGTTTGTACATATTGACTACTAGTCTGTGCGTCAGGTACAGTAGGGTCTAGGGTATGATATCATAGATAAGAGATGACGTCATAGGTCTAGGTCGTTCTAGACTCTGATGGAGATTAAAGATAAGTGCGTTAGAGCGGCCGAGAAGTCTGAAGAAATAGGCCGGTCTAGAGGGATCACGTGATTAGTCATGTGACGTTCACACGATCACGTGATGCGAAAAAGAATAAATGAAAATGAGTTCGTAACACCAGATTAGTGTTGCTGCAACTACAGCTATGGGCCAGCTTTAGTCATAGCTGACAACCCGGCTATCCGGATAACTATGTTAACCAGCTTTGGCAATAGCTGCAGCTCACCTATGTGTGACTAGTAGTGTTCTGGGAATTTGGAATTAGGCCAAATTCACCTGTGCTAATTCACCACGGCCAGCAGTCAGGTTATATTCACCCTCATAGATCAATGCTAATTCACCTTACTCAATTCTACATTAATTAACCAAGTGAATATGATCAATTTCACTGAAATCCACTGTCAATCTGAGTGAATCTCGCCCTATTCCCAAGAATCCCAGTCTGTACTGGCTGGTGGTGGCTTTGTAGCACTACTGGAACCACTTGCCAGTGTGGGATTGTCTTTGGATGTGCTGGCAGTTTCCACATGGGTCTGGAACATATTAGTGTCACTAAGAATGTCGTGCAGGTAAGATGAGCTCAAGTCGATGTCATCACGACTGCCCAGTGTGAATGTGTGATGCCCCACATCAACAGCGGTAGGATCAAGCTGGTGTGGCTCATCCAACCAGTCATTCCCATCATCAATCTCAGCATCTACCACATGCCATGGTGTAGCTTTGCTTGCACATGCTCCACTACCCAGCTCATTGTCTGAGTGCTCCAAACGAGGTCTTGGGGCAGCACGGCCAGCAGGAGGCAGGGACTTGTCAATGAGTTGAGAGTTGGCTTGTTTTCCTAATGTTGACTTAACTTCCTGCCACTTCAACATTGGCTTGTGCTTGATATTTTTGTCCTATTATGGTAGCATTAGTGTACTATTAGTGATGATAAGTAGGGTGTTACTTACCTTTGCGCTGGGTCCTGCATGATGCCATTGCTTAATCTTGATGTGATCTTGTAGTGTTATCTCTTGGCATTATAAAGTAATCCCTTGGCATTTGTAAGCAGCCAAGCCTTCTGATTGGCTAGCCAAGCCCCTGTATTTATCTATAAAAGGAGAGCCCTTCAGGCCACTAAAGGAGCAGGACATACCCTCAGGACATACCCTCAGGTTTTACCCTCACTGAGATTTACCCTCAAAGGTTTTATCTCAACCAGAGAAATTCTCTTAAGGAGAATTATTCTCATCTCATTTGGAGTTCCCCTCACAGGCAACCCTCAGAGGACCTTGAGCAGGACCATCTCCATTGGCTGGACAGCTAGTTATATTATTAGGAGTAAAATACTTGTAGCCACTAGTGCACAAGTAATATAGGA
>JBBPSM010000315.1:0-15059 GCA_038093595.1 Butyriboletus regius
TTCTCTTCTTTATTCATTGTTGCACAAGTATATGTGCCACTTCTGCTTCTTTGTGGGTGTCTTCCATGCTGGAGAGTCTTTGTTCTAGGGCTGGGAGAAAGGTATGTCTGAGGGGTGGGTAGGACCGAGGTTCATATCCGAGGATCAGAGAGAAGGGGAATTTGCTGGTGACTGAGTGAGTGGCGGAGTTATGAGCGAATTCTGCCATTGGCAGTAACTCTAGCCACTTGTAGGGTTGTCCTTTACAGAAGGTCCATAGGTAAGTCTCTAGTTCCTGGTTGTACTATTCAGTTTCTCTGTCAGTTTGAGGGTAATAGGCTATGGACAAAGCTACGTCGTACTGTAGCAGTCTGGCTAGCTCTTGAGTGAATGCTGAAGCAAACTGTGGGCCTCGATCAGACACGAGCTTGTTATGTAGTCCATATTGCAGGAAGACTTTTTCAAAGAAAAGACTGTTATGCCAACTTGGCGTGCGTAACAAGTGACACAACCATGTTCTGTTTCCTACCACAGGTGATGTGGTCAAACACGTCTCTTCCTCTATACGGGCAGAACCTAGCCTAGGGTGGAGTGTCCTAGCGCTCTAATGCCAGAGGGAATGCTCTTGTGGTGAACTGCCCTGACGGTGTCAGCGTTTTACGGACAAGCAGCAGAAAGGGGTGCTGATGATCAGGAAGATCAGAAGCGCAACGGCAGAGATGACTTCCAGCTCTTTTGGAGTGATCGAGAGCGAAGTGAGCAGAACGTAATGACCAAACACGGTGAATTGTGTAGATCAAGGTTAGAGTTACATGAAGGATCAGAAGCCTCTATATATAGGTTTGTAAGTAATTTAGGGGAGGCTTCCTGAGACCATCAATAGATATACTGCATAAGGCCAAGATGGGATCAGGGGAATCGGGAGATATAAGGCTATGCGCGAGAGAGCATAGCCGAGGAGGAATGGTCCGAAAAATATGAAATAGAGAGAGGAAAGATCTGTGTCACTGCCTTGCGCAGCCATGATGGCAGTGACCATTGCCCTACACTGCCTAGAAGGCAGTGTCGTCCAGTGCTGGTGTCAGGAGATTGCCATCCCATAGGAGATTGCCGGAGTCGAAAAGAAGGTCGTCCCAGAGACCTGGGGTGAGGGGTGGAGTTGGTAAGGAAAAAGGTAGTACCCCCTCATTATCTGTAACAAAGACAGGCTATTCCAGCCACATCTACCATTTTCGAGCAAGGGGCAAGAATTACCCCCTTACTAAGGCCATGGTTGACCATGACCATAACAGAGTCAAAATCCCCTACTGGGGGTAGGTCAGTGATTAAATCCACCGATAGATTCTGGAATGGGCAGTGTCCTTCAAGGACTAATGGAATGATCAGGGGAACCATAGGGTGGGTTTGGACCTTATTAGACTGGCATACTGCACAGCCCTGGATGAACTTCTGGACAAATGTAGAGAGACTGGACCACCAATAATCCTTGAAGAGAAGCGCCACCATGCGGAGGTGGCCTCTGTGTCCTCCCTCAAGGGATTCATGGGTGGAGGTGATGAGGTCTTGTCGTGCGGGTCCTGGGACATATAACCAACCTTTAAAATAAAGGCAATCTTCCAAGAAGATCCAATTGGCAGGAGAGGATCTGGCGAAGAGTGGTTCTTCCTTTTCCATCACTTGGAGTGCGGAGATCACCAGGGGGTCTGATCTCATGGAATTGCTGATCTTCTGTGCTAGGGCTAGGTCAATTGCCCACACCTGGTGATTGAAGGCATTCAATGGTAGAATCTGAACATCTTCATTATCCTGGGAGGTATCGATTTCATCACAATGTGAGAGTGTGTCAGCCAGTGCCATTTTTGCGCCTGGGAGTGCCTGATATTCCATATCAAAATCTTGTAGAAACAGGAGCCACTTGGCCTGTCATTATGACAGCTTTTGAGGTTCCTTGAAGTATGTGAGGTTTTTGTGGTCCATCAAGACAACCATGGGATGTGGAGACCCAAGCAAGTATTGTCTCCACTCCTCCAACCCACATATGACAGCTAAAAGTTCCCTGTTATATATGTCGTAGTTTCTCTCCACTGGAGAGAACATTTGAGAGAGGTATCCACATGGGTGTAGGTCCCCATTGGAATCGGTTTGCATTAAGACTGCTCCCAAAGCAGTCAGCAAGGTGTCAGTCATGAGGGTAAAGGGTCTTGTCATATCAGGGAAGGCGAGAACTGGTTCTCTGGTGAAGGCATGTTGTAACTTCCGGAAGGCATTTTCCTGGATTTTGCCCCAACACCAAGTATTCTTGTTCTTGGTGAGGTCCAATAAAGGATGTGCTGTTATGCTGACTAGGCATGCATAACAAGTGACATGACCATGTTCCGTTCCCTACCATAGGCAATGTGGTCAAACAGGTCTTTTCCTCTATATGGGCAGAACCTAGTCTAGGATGGAGGGTCCTAGCACTCTAATGCCAGAGGGATCAACAGAACCTAACCTAGGCACAAAGGGTCCTAGCATTCTAGTGTTGATGATGGTGCTCTTGTGGCGAACTGCCTTGATGGTGTTGGCGTTCTGCAGATAAGCAGCAAAAGGGGGCACTGATGATTAGGAAGATCAGAAGTGCAACAGCAGAGATGACTTCCAACTCTAAGCGTGTGAAGTGGTAGAGTGAAGCAAGCGGAACTGATTGACCAGACACGGTATGTTGTGTAGATCAAGGTTAAAGTTACATGGGCGGTCAGAAGCCTCTATATATAGGGTTGTAGGTAATTTAGGAAAGGCTTCTGTGAACCATAAATAGTCATACTACATAAGGCCAAGATGGGATTGAGGGATTGGGAGATACGAGGCTGTGTGTGAGAGAACACAGCTGAGAAGGAATTGTCTGAAGTAATATGAAATAGAGAAAGGGAAAGTCCACACCATTGCCTTGCATAGCCATGATGGCAGTGGTCATTGCCTCCACACTGCCTAGAAGGCAGTGTCGTCCGGTGCTGGTGTCTGGGAATTGCCGTCCCAAGGGAAAATGCTGGAGTCGAAGAGTAGGTCGTCCCAGAGACTAGGAGAGAGTGGGGGCATTGGTAGGGAAAAAGGTAGTACCCCCTCTTCAACCGTAACATTACCCTCTTCGTAGTCTTGAAGTTTTATCTCAAGAGCTTCAATCCCCGTCATCGACAAGGTAGTCAGAAAGGTCCCATAAGTTGTTGGAAAGGTTGTTTCTGAGGCAGACCTGCCAGGAGTGCCCGAGTTGGTGACAGATACTGCAATGTTGCTGGGGGCAACAATATTGTGGATGTCCAGGGGCCACCATGTTGCAGTAGGGGCAATGGTACCGGGGACATTTGGTATGGAGGTGTCCGGGTTGGTGGCACTCGTAGCATATCCTCCCGGGGATGGTATCTTGAGAGGTGGAGGTAGTGATGGCAGGTACGTCCATGGCATCGGGATGATCATCCACTGTGGATACGCTGTTTGGGTGGACAAAGGGATTCCAGGCTTGAGCGAGGGGAATGGAGGGAGTTGGAGGGCTCCTCACTACAGAGTCTTCCAATGAGGGGGGAATAGGGTCAGTGGGGGAAGCAGGTGGTGGACGTGAGGGGGGGCCGACTAAGAATACCATGGCACCTTGTCGGCATAGGCGTCTGGTGGGACCCGAAAGGGGTCGTTCAACAGGAGTGAGGATGGGCTGGGTTGGTACAGGGGTGGGAGTTCTGCTGTCACAGACAGTGGTGGTGGAGCTGGCGTCGGTGATGGGGGCATCTCTGTCAACACTATCTCCATTCAGTCATCTAACTGGTATTGTAGGGAGTCAATCAACTCCATCAAAACCAAGACTTCCACAGAGACCTTCCATTGTGGGCTTGGCAACAGAGGGACATCCTCTGGCTGGATGGGCGGGGGTGGGGGTGTTGCGAGGGGAGAAGAAAAACGTATGCTCTTCTTGTGTGAGGGAGAAGAGGACAGGGGTGAGATGGCGTTCGAGGTGTTGGAAGGGAAGGAGAAACAGAGAAATTGAACCCCTCGTCATTGACGTAGTCCAGGATGGTTTCACATATCTGCAATAGGACCGTCGTTGGGTGCGTTTCTCTGGGGCGATAGGCACCTGTCTCACTCCAGGGGGGCCTGGTGAGAAGGATTCAAAGGGAACCATACAGCCCGAATAGGTCAACAAGCTGGGTGATGCTGGGATTGCAGAGGAAGAATGGAATGGATCTAAGGGCAGTGAGGGAGTCTCTGTCTTCCAGGAGTCCGGCATAGTAAATGTGTTGGGTGTAAGGGGGGAGACGGTGGAGATGTTAAGAGAGGGGAAGGAATGCATTGCTGTTGGACATCTACCAAGAGTAGTGGTAGGGGCAACCGTTTATAGGGCAGAAACACTGATGTACCTGGGCGTGTTTAGGAATATCAAGGTCGGGGTAACGTACTTGGAGTCTTGCTTGGGTCAGAGTGGTGGAGACGCGGGAGATGGTGATAAGAAGTGAGGCAAGATCGTTGTTTGGCATTAGAACTCTGTCAGAGTTTATGCCAGTTCTTATACTCCTTCAGCATAGTCTTGGCATTCCCTAGGTTGGATTCTGGTTCCCAAGTCTGCTCTACAGCAGTGTATCCTTTCCAGTGTACAAGGTATTGCCTTCGACCTTTCGAACCCCAATGATCGATGATGGATTCGATTTCATATTCTTCTTCCGCTCCGATTTGTTCCAGAGGGGGTTGGGTGAAGTTGGGTCCGTATTCTGGTGTTTCCCGGTATGGGAAAAGCAGGGATGCGTAGAACACGTTGTGGATTCTCCATTGGGCGGGTAGCTTAAGTTGGAAGGCTACGGCTGATATCACCTTCATAATCTCGAAGGGACTGGTGTGTTTCTGGGAGAGTTTCCAGGAGGGTACTTGGAGTTTGAGATTTCTGGTCTCAAGCCAGATTTTGTCTCCAACTTTCCATGGTTTGAAGTGAGAGAGAGTTCTCTCCTTCATTCATTGTTGTGCTAGCATATGGGCGGCTTCGGCTTCTTTCCGAGCATCTTCCATGCTAGAGAGTCTTTGTTCCAGGGCTGGGAGAAAGGTATGCCTGAGGGGCAGGTAGGACTGAGGTTCATATCCGAGGATCAAGGAGAAGGGGGTTTTGCTGGTGACTGAGTGGGTGGCAGAGTTATGAGTGAATTCTGCCATAGGCAGTAACTCTAGCCACTTGTGGGGTTGTCCTTTGCAGAAGATTTGCAGGTAGGTCTCTAATTCCTGGTTGTACCGTTCAGCTTCTCCATTGGTCTGAGGGTGGTAGGCCGTGGATAGTGCTATGTCATATTGTAGCAGTCTGGCTAGCTCTTGGGTGAATGCTGAAGCAAACTGTGGGCCTCGATTGGACATGAGTTTGTCATGTAGTCCATATCACAGGAAGACTTTTTCAAAGAAAAGACGGGCTATTCCAGCTGCATCTACTGTTTTCGAGCAAGGGGCAAGAATTACCCCCTTACTCAGGCCATGGTCGATCATGACCATAACAGAGTCAAAATCCCCTACTGGGGGTAGGTCAGTGATTAAATCCACTGATAGATTCTGAAATGGGCAGTGTCCTTCGAAGGCTAATGGGGTGACTGGGGGGACTGTGGGGTATGTTTGGACCTTGTTAGACTGGCATATAGCACAGCCCTGGATGAACTTCTGGATGAATGTAGAGAGACTGGGCCACCAATAATCTTTGGAGAGTGGTGCCACTATGCAAAGGTGGCCACCATGTCCTCCCTCAAAAGATTCATGAGTGGAGGTGACGAGGTCTTTCCGTGCAGGTCCCAGGATGTATAACCATCCTTTAAAGTAAAGGTGATTTTCCAAAAAGGTCCAGTTGGTGAGGGAGGATCTGGTGAAGAGTGGTTCTTCCTTTTCCATTGCTTGAAGTGCGGAGATCACTAAGGGGTCTGATCTCGTGGAATTGCTGATCTTCTGTGCTAGGGCTAGGTCAATTGCCCACACTTGGTGATCAAAGGCGTTCAATGGTAGGATCTGAACATCTGCATTATCCTGGGAGGTATCAATTTCATCTCAATGCGAAAGTGCATCGGCCGGTGCCATTTGCATGTCTGGGAGTGCCTGATATTCCATATCGAAATCCTGTAGAAACAGGAGCCACCTGGCCTGTCGTCGTGACAGCTTTTGAGGTTTCTTGAAATATGTGAGGGTTTTGTGGTCTGTCAAAACAACCACAGAATGTGGAGACCTGAGCAAGTATTGTCTCCACTCCTTTAACCCACATATGACAGCCAAGAGTTCCCTGTCATATATATCATAATTTCTCTCCACCAGAGAGAACATCTGAGAGAGGTATCGACACAGGCGTAAGTCCCCGTTAAAGTCGGTTTGCATTAAGACTGCTTCTGAAGCAGTCAGTGAGGCATCGGTCATGAGGGTGAAGGGCCATGTCATATTGGAGAAGGCTAGAACTGGTTCCCAAGTAAAGGCATGTTGCAGCTTCCGGAAGGCATTCTCCTGGGTTTTACCCCAGCACCAAGTGTTCTTGCTCTTGGTGAGGTCCAATAAAGGACGTGCGATGTCAGAGAAGGAGGGGATGAATTTCCAATAGAAATTGCAAAAGCTGATGAAGGAGCGAACATCCTTGAGCTTGATGGTGTGATTGTATGATTGGGAGGGGGGTAGTTTCATGTTCATCTTCTCCACGAAGACATCTTTGTAGGTCTCAAAGGCTTTCAGGAGAGAAACCTTCACCTTGTGCACCTGTTGAGTGATGGCTGTTGAGAGAGTAGCTCTTCTGAGCATACAGTCCAGCCCTATTCCTCTGTACACATTGATGAACCCAGCCCGTTGCATGGGTTCCCAGGACCAAGTCGCCAGATGGATCTTGTCCTCTACATGAGCCATTTCATTGTGGCCCAGATACCTCAGCAGGTATTTCTGTTCAATGGTACCAGGGGTGTCTCCTGTCGTGTACCAATAGTGTGACGGCGCTATTGTTACCTGTACACTCTTCCAGTCAATTTCCAGGTTGGTGGCCTGTAGCCAAGGGAGTCCTAGGATGATATCATCCTTGCCACATTCCAGGACTAGGAGGTCCCGCTGCTCCATTAGTCCTCCATAGTCCAAGACAATCATTGTCTTGAACCAAATCTGCCCAGACTGATTCTGGGTACCGTCCATGTTCCATGCTCAGATTGGATGCTCCAATTCGCGGACCAGTAGTTGTAACTGTGCCACCAGTTTTCTTGAGATGAAACAACCAGTGGCTCCACTGTCGAGAAGTGCATTTTTGCCAACAAATTTCCCTGGTTTCCGGATCTTTAATGGGATATGAATAGAATTGCTTTTCGATCCAGAAATAAATACAGGGGCTATCGTGTAGGAGGAGGGCAATGTTGGTTTACCCCCTCCATTTAAAAATGGGATTCAATGGAAAGCGATACAGGAAAGATGGGATCTAGTGAGCACTCATTGATAGCCTCATCCCATTCGTTTGTGGCCTGTTTGTCTGACTCCATACCCATGTCCAGTGGATCTCCATGTTCATCAAGCCTGGTGTCAGGGCTCTGGCACAACATCCGAAGGACCATGTCCTTCCCCTAGTTTTTGACAAGACCGGCTATGTACCTGTCCAAGGGTTCTGATGGACTGCCCCCATTGTATGTGTGTGGAACTGCCCCAAGTGGTTTCTCAGTGGTGGTGGTGGTGATGGTTTGGGTGTAAGCTGTCGAGGGTCTCTTGTGGTTGTTAGGTGCATATCCAGGATGGTTTCTAGTGTAGCACCCCATCTTCTGGCAGACAAAGCACCTATTTTCGTGCATTAGGCAGGTGCAGGTAGGAGGGTCTAGGATGAGTTGATCGACGTCCATGGCATTGGGATCTCTGGAGCTCCTTCTTCCTCTGTAGTGAGTGGAGGTCCCCCATTGGATTGCTCTCATTCTTTGAAACCCTGTTTCAATGGCAGATATCTTGTCATAGATCTGCTCGATCGAGGTGGCAGTATTCAAAATTCCACAATTGATGAGTTGTTGAAGGATGCATGGGTCCACAGTATGGAGGAACCACTTGGCGATAGTCGACATCTTCGTGGCTCCCGTTCGTACAGCAAGGAGGGCAAAGCGAGATAGGAAGTCATTGAATGATGACTTTCCTTGAGTCATATTTGAGATCTCGGCTTTCACCATGTCCTTGGAGTTGTGGGAGGAGAAGGTCGTCATAAATGCCTCCTTTATCTTGGTGTAGGTCTTTTCTGCATTTGGCACAGCTGCATCAGCAAGCTTCATGTGCCAGGCCTCTGCAAAGGCCCTTCCTCGGCCCTTGGACATCCTGTTCAAGAGCATATACTGCTTGGTGTTCTTGTCATACTGTGTATGGAGCAAGAAGTATGCCTCCACAGCAAGGAGCCATCACCTAGCATCCTCTACATTTCCACTAAACTCCTTGGGGAGTGCAGCTTTAATCTCAGGCATGTCTTTGTCATCTGAGTCTAAATCCAATTGGGTCCATCTAATGGCACTGCTGTAGTCCAGTGGCTGGGTTGTGTCTCCAGTAAAGAGCTCTTCCTCATCTGATGGTGGGTCTATGACAATTGGTTCTGATTGTTGTTACAAACTTATTTTCATTTTATTCTTTTTCACATTATGTGACCGTGTGAACATCACATGACTCATCACATGATCCCTCTAGAATGGTCCATTTCTTCAAACTTCTCGACTGCTCTAACTCCCTTATCCTTAACTTCCGTCAGAGTCTAGAACAACCTAGACCTATGATGTCATTCCTCATCTATGATATCATATCCTAGACCCTACTGTATCTGACACACAGACCAGTAGTCAATATGTACAAACATCATGTAATAGTATATAAGACCGAATGCCAATGCCCCAAGAACTCTAGTCAAGTTCTTGTTGGGTTTCTCCATCATCCTCTTCTCTCTATAAGCAAGCCTAGTCGTTGTGCAGATTGAGTCCTTTCTTAGGATTTGGGTCGGCAACATTAGAACTTGACTTTCAACTCCAAAACCACTCTTACTCTGCACATCGTTACATGCTGCCCCTAGCGTTAAAGGGATATAGCTGGACCCCAGGCTTAAGGGGACTACTCTACATTCTATATTGCCACTTGGCACTTTCTCTCTTGTACGTACGCCGGCGCACTAGAGCGTCTGAAGGGTGTTAGCTATCTAGGGCGCACCAGGGGTACTCTCGAGCGGGTCGAACATGTTTCAAAACCACCCCAACCTTCTTTATCTTCTTTTGGGAATATGTTCCTGTGTCCTCGTGAGGCACATTCCATGTTTTATATACAAGTACCTATGGCTATGTTGGGAAGGCTATTGGCCCAAGTAGCACCAAACAGTTTTAGTGACACTCAGATCTTAGATCTTTGAGTGGGCCGTTTCATGAACTACAATGCATACATAAAGTTCGAGTATGAGGGAGAACCCCTACTCTTCTTTAAGACTCCCTTGGTGGACCCCAACGACATCCCCAAGCTAGTCTATCCCGAGATCAAGGAGGAAGAAATCAACGTCTCTTTCCTTCTTAATGACAATATATACGAGGACCTCCCAGAATCTGGTCCACTATCCTACACACAAAACCCATGCTCTCCTCTCCACGCGTTCGCTGTTCCGCAAAACCTGGAACTTGAACAAGAATTAAACAACACTGTCGGACAACTGGGGTCTCAGAGGACTGACCGATCCCTCAGACCCTGACACCTCCTCCGAGTCCCACACTGCCTCCCCACCATCATTACCGAAGGTGCCAACTATGGCAACAAACGAAGAGCTCGTTGCTCTCATCACCGGCCTACAGGCCACAATCCAACAGCTCCAAGTAGACATCAGGAGTGCCCAATCAAGGGCAAGGGATGCAGAGACCACTGCCTCAAGACCCCAAACTGAGGTCAAGGTCTCCAAGAAAGTCGAAGTATGCCCAGACCCAGGGATGTACGACAGCTCTTACGAAAAATTCAACAAATAGTGGGTCAAGATGGGCGTGTACCTTGAGATGAACGAGGAGACATTTTCATCAAACAAGGACAAGTGCATTGCGATCTGGTCTCAAATAGGAACAAAGAACGGTTGCGACAAAAACAACGCCGGAGGCTGGGCATGAAACCAGCTTCAAAAATACCTTGGTGTCAACAGGCACCTCTGGCCAGACCCAGCAGATCTGGCAAAAGGAGTAAAAGACCAGTTTCTCCCCGGTCTGGAGGTAGATTATGCTCTCGCCAAGCTGGCAGAGCTCAAACAAGGTCCCCATGAGAGGACAGAGGACTTTCTCACAAAATGGATCGCCCTATATGAAAGGGCTGACGTAGGAGATGCCATGGGAGTATACTTCCTAGAGAAGAACACCTGTGAAGAGATCATACACCTGATCTTCCAAAATGGTGAAAGGAGTACGCTAGTCTTGGCATACATAAACACAATCAAGACATACAGGAACAACCTCGAAGCCTTCGCAATGAGGACCCACTAGGGGCGCGTCTGGCAAAATGCGTGATACCAAGGACAAGCCACCTCATCCTCAGGCGCAAAGACATACAGGGGACAAGGACAGCCTATGGACATCAATGCCATCCAAAAAGGCAAGTGTTTCAATTGCCAAGGCTCCCACTTGGCTAAGGTTTGCCCAAGACCCAAAAGGGAGTGTACTGAGTGTAAGTTCCTTGGGGGAGGGCATAGCAGACGGTGCTCGAAGCATCGCGCTGCAAGGGCTGCTATATCTGGGGATACGGAACAATCGGCATCAGGCAGAAGCCCTAAGGAGGACCCGAGAATCCAATCCTTAGACAGCATGGACTTTGAGGCTATGAAAGCCTTTTTTTTTAATATGAAAGACTCGGAAAAAGGCAATGGCAATTGAGTGAACCAGGTGCTTGATTGCTGAAGCCAGCAGATAAATGGCCTGATGCAGTGCTCAGCCATAATCGATACACTTATTTAGACATAGAATACAGACAAGAAGAACAGGACTTCTTCGATACACATTCAGACAATGTATCTACGACATCTTCTACTGAAACCAGGACTCACGAAAGTGAGCTTGCTGCATGGGAATGCAGGCTTAATTCGGTTTTCAATAAAAACAAAAAAATTATGTCAGAAACCCTAGAATGGATCCTCATATGGTTCGTAAAACAAAAGCTCGAAATCTGTCTAGAGATTGACGTCGCATCATCTACAGATAAAAAGAGATGCATGACGACCAAGGTACTCCTTGACAGTGGAGCAAATGGGATTTTCATTGATTGAAAGTGGATCGCCGCCCACAAAATCCCCATGAAAGAACTCGCTCGTCCTATTCCAGTTTACAGTGTTGACGGAACTAAGAACTCGGCAGGAAGCATTATTCACAATGCCGAGATACTTGTAGACTATAAAGGACACCGTGAGATAATGACAGCTGAAGTTACGGATCTTGGCAAAAATCTGATTATTTTAGGATACACCTGGCTATTGAAGCATAACCCGAACATTAACTGGCAAACAGGCGAAGTCAGTTTAACCAGGTGTCCATGATCCTGTAAATTATTATCCCATGAATCTGTGTTCCTCAGATCCCTAGAGGAAAAGGAACTCAACAACATGCCTTATGTATACCGACATCTCAAGGCTCTGGATAAGCCTATGGAGAGAAAGGAACCCATGGTAGAGGAGATGGTACCCAAGTGCTATCACAAATTCCTTGATACGTTCACAAAGAAAAGCTCAGAATGTATGCCACACCGAAAACCATGGGATCATGCGATTGAAATGAAGGAAACATTCCAACCAAAGAAAGGTTGAAGAATTCCCCTTTCTCCTATGGAGCAGGATGAAGTCTCCGCCTTTGTTAATGACCAACTCACAAAAGGGTATATTAGACCCTCTAAATCTCCACAAACGTCACTGGTATTCTTCATACCTAAAAAGGACAATAAGAAACAAATGGTACAAGACTATCATTATTTAAACAAGGGCATAATAAAGAACAATTACCCCCTACCACTCATTGCTCAACTTGTTGACAAATTAAAAGGGGCTATGTTATTTATGAAAATGGACCTACGCTGGGGTTACAACAATATTAGAATAAAAGAAGGAGACGAATGGAAAGCCGCCTTCATCTGCCACAGAGGAGTTTTTGAACCCCTCATGATGTACTTCGGACTTTGTAACTCCCTGGCCACGTTCCAAACGATGATGAACGACATCTTCCACGATCTGCAAGCAGTCGTAATCGTTTACATCAACGATATTCTTATTTTCACAGACAATGACAAAAAGAAGCATGATGAAATCGTCCTTGAAGTGTTACAAAGGCTAAAGGAAAATGACCTGTATCTTAAGCCTGAAAAATGCTTCTTCAAAGTACCTAGAGTAGACTTCCTAGGAATGGTCATATCAGCCAATGGAGTCAAAATGAAGAAAGAAAAGACGGATGCCATCCAAGCTTGGTCCACACCCAAAAATGTAAAAGGTGTTAGAAGCTTCCTGGGCCTTGCAACTTTTATCGTCATTTCATAAAGGACTTCTCCATTAAATCCAGGTTGTTGAACGACCTAACAAAAAAGGACATTAAATGGACATGGACAGAAAAGGAACAATCGGCATTTGATATTCTGAAAAAGGCATTTACCACGGCACCAATACTCGCCTATCTGGACAACGATAAAACATTTAGGCTCGAGTGTGACACATTGGACTTCACAACAGGCGCTGTGCGATCTATAGAAAAAGATGGAAAATGGCATCCCATAGCCTTCTCCTCCCATAGTATGTCACCAGAGCAGAGAAATTACATGATTGCCGACAAAGAGATGCTGGCCATAATCCTTGCTCTAGAGCAATGGAGGCATTATTTAGAAGGAACAAAAGACCAATTCGAGATATGGTCAGACCACGCCAACCTTCAATATTTTATGAAATCACAAGATCTAAATCAGAGACAAGCCAGATGGGCCCAATATCTCACGCGATTCAACTATCTATTAGTAAAGAAGCCTGGTGCTCAAATGGAAAAAGCCGACGCCCTCTCCCAATGTGAAGATCATACGATCAGAATAGAGAACGATAACAAAGGCATCACAGTTATCCCTGAATCACGTGTTCACAGGATGAACGAAGTAATTAACATAAAAGGCGAAGAAGAAAAGATAATGGAAACAGTCTGGAATGCCCAATCTAAATTAAAAGAAGGTGAACCAAACGGTTCCACACTTTCAGACGAAGGACTGGTCCTTCTAGAAAAGAAAATCTACATGCCTGAGGAAAAAGAACTCCGTCAGGATATCATAACCCTATACCATGACTCCACCTTAGCTGGACACAGTGGCACAGAGAAGACTTATGAGTTAGTCTCACGCTACTATATATGGCAAGGTATGCAAATGGACATTAAAAACTACTGTTCCCGATGCGAAAGATGTGCTCAGATGAAATCATTGAATGCCGCCCTGGCCAGCAAACTACTTCCTAACCCTATCCCGGAAGGTCCCTGGCAGGACATCTCCGCGGACTTTACCATGAATCTACCCATGTCCAATGGATATGACACCATCCTCGTGGTGGTAGACCGATTTTCCAAAGAAGTCGTATTTCTTCCCACAACTAAAACTATTACATCCCTCGGCACGGCAAAGCTATACCATGACCACGTTTGGAAAACCCACGGACTTCCACGCTCTATTATATCTGATCGTGGACCTCAATTCTCTGCACAAGTGATGAAAGATCTGGCCAAGATGCTAGAGATATCTAAAAATGTCCATGGCATTCCGTCCCCAAACCGATGGACAAACTGAAAGAGTTAACCGAGATCTCCAGCAGTATCTCCACCTCTTTACAGCCGAAAAGCAGAATGAATGGGCTGATTGGCTCGTGCTGGCGCAATTTTCATATAATAACAAGGTTCACTCAGCTACTGGCAAGTCACCATTCGCAGTCACTCACTCTTATGCTCCACAAATGGGTATAGAACCACTTGATATTAAGGCTCCAGCAGCCTTGGACTTCTCCCACAACTTCACTCAGACGTTAGAGCAAGTCAAAGAAAATCTAGAAAAAGCCAAAAACAGGATGAAAGCATCGGCTGATAAGACAAGAAGCGACGCTCCTATTTATAAGTTGAAGAACAAGGTTTGGTTATCAATGGAACACCTTAACCTGAAACAAACTCGGCAATCTCCTAAATCAACAGAACGGTGGCTGGGCCCCTATGACATAATTAAGATGGTTGGAAGGAACGCAGTTGAGCTTAAGCTCCCCTCTTCCATGAAAATCCATCCTGTCGTTAATATTAGTCATATCAAACCTTACAAGGAACGACTCAACGGACAACCTACTTATAAACCTGGACTGGTCCAGGTTTCTGATGAAGGAAACGAAGAGTACGAAGTCAAATACATAGTAGACTCACGACTCAAAGGGCAACACCTGGAATTTCTCGTACACTGGAAAGGATACAGTGACAAAGATCAAACCTGGGAACCCGAATCTAATTTATCCTTGGCCAAAGCGGCAATTTCGGACTTTTATCAAAGAAAACCCAATGCGCCTCGAAAGCTACGTATGCTTCAGGCCAATTTTGACTCTTTATTTAAACCGTACGAAACTTTCACAACTCCTGTGCCTATCTGGTCTCGCCTGGAATGTGAACCATAGGAGGGGGGTAGTGTTACAAACTCATTTTCATTTTATTCTTTTTTGCATCATGTGACCATGTGAACATCACATGACTCATCACATGATCCCTCTAGAACGGTCCATTTCTTCAAACTTCTCAACCGCTCTAACTCCCTTATCTTTAACTTCCGTCAGAGTCTAGAATGACCTAGACCTATGATGTCATTCCTTATCTATGATATCATACCCTAGACCTGTTACGGATAACGAGGGGATACTACCTTTTTCCCTTCCTACCCCACCCCTCACTCTGGGTCTCTGGGACAACCTCTTCTTCGACACCAGCAATCTCCTATGGGACGGCAATCTCCCGACACCGGCACTGGACGACACTGCCTTCTAGATAGTGTAGGGCAATGGTCACTGCCATCATGGCTGCACAAGGCAGTGACGCAGATCTCTCCTTTCTCTATTTCATATTTCTCTCGGACCATTCCTTCTC
>JBBPSM010000316.1:0-15020 GCA_038093595.1 Butyriboletus regius
CTAGACCCTACTGTACCTGATGCACAGACCAGTAGTCAATATGTACAAACACCATGTAGTAGTATATAAGACCGAATGTCAATGCCCCAAGAACTCCAGTGAAGTTCTTGTTGGGTTTCCCCATCATTCTCTTCCCTCTATAAGCAAGCCTAGTCATTGTGCAGATTGAGTCCTTTCTTAGGATTTGGGTCAGCAACATTAGAACTTGACTTTTACTCGAAACCACTCTACTCTCTGCACATCATTACATGCAGCCCCTAGCATTAAAGGGATATAGCTGGACCCCAGGCTTAAGGGGACTATCATACATTCTATACCACCTTTTGGCACTTCTCCTCTTATACGTATGCCGGCGCACTAGAGCATCTGAAGGGTGTTAGCTATCTAGGGCATACCAGGGATACCCTTGAGCGGGTCGAACACGTTTAAAAACTGCCCCAAACTCCTTCTACTTCTTTTGGAAATACGTTCCTGTGTCCTCGTGAGGTACATTACACATTTTTTTATACATACAAAGTACCTATGGCTACATCGGGAAGGCTATTGGCCTGAGTAGCACCAAACAGTTTTAGCAACACTCAGATCGTAAGATCTTTGAGTGGACCATTTTATGAACTATAACACATACGTGAAGCTCGAGTATGAGGACAAAGCTCTACTCTTCTTCAGGACTCCTTTGGTGGACCCCAACAACATCCCCGAACTAGTCTACTCCAAGATCAGAGAGGAAGAACTCAACATTTCTTTCCTCCTAAATGACGAAATATATGAGGACCTCCCCAAACCAGGTCCAATACCCTACATATGAAACCCTGCATCTCCTCTCTGTGCATTCACAGTTCTGCAGGACCTGGAACTCAAACAAGAATTAAACAATGCTGTCTGACAACTGGGGCCTCAGAGGGTTAACCGATCCCTACAACCACAACACCTCATCCGAAAGCCCAACCCTCTCCCCACCATCATCACCAAAGCTGCCCACCATGGCATCAAATGAAGAATTGGCAAATCTCATCGCCAGCCAGCAGGCCACAATAATGCAGCTCCAACAAGACGTCAGGAGTGCCCAATCAAGGGCAAGGGATGCAGAAATGGCCGCAGCGCAACCTTGCGCTGAGGTCAAAATATCAAAGAAAGTCAAAGTCTGCCCTGATCCAGGCATGTATGACGGCTCCTATGAAATATTCAATGAATGGTCGGTCAAAATAGGAGTGTACCTTGAAATGAACAAGGAAATCTTTACCTCCAACAAGGACAAGTGCATCGCCATGTGGACCCACATCGGCACAAAAGAGGGTCAAGACAAAAATGGAGCAGGCAGCTGGGCCCGAAACCAGCTACAAAAGTATTTGGGGGTGAACAAACACCTCTGGCCTGACGAAATGGACTTGGCAAAAGGAGTCAAGGCCCGCTTCCCCCCTGGTCTAGAAATAGACCAAGCGCTCATGAAACTCACCAAGCTTAAGCAAGGTCCATGTGAGAGGACCGAAGATTATCTCATGAAATGGATCTCCCTATACAAAAGGGCAGATGTCCGAGACTCCATGGGTATTTACTTCCTAGAGAGGAATATCCATGAAGAGATCATTCACCTGATCTTCCAAAACAGCGAAAGAGAAACCACAGTAGAGGCATACGTCAAAGTGATCAAGACGTACGGCAACAACATAGAAGCCTTTGCCATGAGAAGCAACCAGGGGCATGTCTGGCAAAATGCGTGAAATCAAGGACAAGTCGCCTCTTCGTCAGGCACAAAGACTTACGGTGGATGAGGCAAGCCAATGGATATTGATGCAGTCCAAAAAGGCAAGTGCTTCAACTGCCAAGGCCCCCACCTGGCTAAAGCCTGCCCAAGACCAAAAATGGAATGCACTGAGTGCAAGTTCCTTGGAGGAGGGCATAGAAGAAGGTGCTCGAAGTATTGCAATGTCCAAGCTGCTTCAACTGGGGATTCAGACAAATCGGATTCGTGCAGAAGCCCTAAGGAGGATTCGAGAATCCGATCCCTAGAAGGGATGGACTTTGAGGCCATGAAGGCCTTCTTCTATGATATGAAAGACTTGGAAAAAGGCAAAGGCAATTGAGTGAACCGGGTGCTCGGTTGCCTAAGCCAGCAAACAAATGGCCTGATGCAGTGCTTGGCCAAAATAGGTACACATATTTGGACATAGAATATGGACAAGAAGAACAGGCTTTCTTTGATATGCAATCAGACAATGTATCTACAATTTCTTCTACCAAAACCGGGACTCATGAAAGTGAGCTTGCTGTACGGGAATGCAGGCTTAATTCGGTTTTTAATAAAAAAATTATTATTATGTCAGAAACTCTGGAATGGATTCTTATACGGCCCGTTAAACAAAAGCTCGAAATCTATCTAGAGATCAATGTCGCACCATCCACAAATAAAAAGAAATGCATGACGACCAAGGCACTCCTTGACAGTGGAGCAAACAGGATCTTCATTGATCGAAAGTGGATCGCCACCCACAAAATCCCCGCTAAAGAACTCGCCCGTCCTATACCAGTCTACAATGTCGACGGAACAAAGAACTCAGCAGGAAGCATCACCCATAATGCCGAGATATTTGTAGATTATAAAGGACACCGCAAAATAATGATGGCAGAAGTCATGGATCTTGGTAAAAATCTGATTATTTTAGGATACACCTGGTTGATAAAGCACAACCCAAGTATAAACTGGCAGACAGGAGACGTCAGTTTGACCAGGTGCCCATACTCCTGTAAATTATGATCCTACGAATCCGTGTTCCTAAGATCCCTAGAGGAAAAGGAACTTAACGATATGCCCTATGTATACCGACGACTCAAGGCTCTGGACAAGCCAATGGAGAAAAAAGAGCCCACAGTAAAGGAGATGGTATCCAAATGCTATCACAAATTCCTCGATATGTTCATGAAAAAAAATTCAGAATGTATGCCACTCCGAAAACCATGGGACCATGCAATCGAGATGAAAGAAGATTTTCAACCTAAAAAGGGTCGACTAATTCCCCTTTCCCCCATGGAGCAAGAAAAAGTCTCTGCTTTCATTGACGACCAACTGGCAAAAGGGTATATTAGACCCTCTAAATCTCCACAAATGTCACCGGTATTCTTCATATCCAAAAAGGACAATAAGAAACGTATGGTACAAGATTACTGATATTTAAATGAGGGCACGATCAAGAATAATTACCCCTTTCCACTTATCACTCAGCTTGTTGACAAGCTAAAAGGGGCTACTCTATTTACGAAAATGGACCTATGCTGGGGTTACAACAATATCAGGATAAAAGAAGGAGATGAATGGAAAGCAGCCTTCGTCTGTCACAGGGGAGCCTTTGAACCTCTTGTGATGTACTTCAGACTCTGTAATTCCCCAGCCACGTTCCAAATGATGATGAATGACATCTTTCACGACCTGCAAGCAGTCATCATTGTTTACATTGATGATATCCTTATTTTCATGGACAATAACGAAAAGAAGCACGATGAGATCATCCTCGAAGTGTTATGAAGGCTTAAGGAAAACGATCTATACCTAAAGCCTGAGAAATGCTTCTTCAAAGTACCTAGAGTAGACTTCCTAGGAATGGTCATATCGGCCAATGGAGTTGAAATGGAGAAAGAAAAGACGGACACGATTCAAGCTTGGCCAACACCCAAAAATGTAAAAGGTGTCAGAAGTTTCCTCAGCCTTGCGAACTTTTACTGCCGCTTCATAAAGGACTTCTCTATTAAATCCAGGCCGTTGAATGACCTAAAAAAAGGACATGAAATGGACATGGACAGAAAAAGAACAATCGGCATTTAACACGCTAAAGAAGGCCTTTACCACGGCACCTATACTCGCCTATCCAGATAACGATAAAACATTCAGGCTCGAGTGTGATGCATCAGACTTTGCAACAGGTGCTGTACGATCTATAGAAAAAGACGGGAAATGGCATCCTGTAGCCTTCTCCTCCCACAGTATGTCACTGGAGCAGAGAAACTACACAATTGCCAACCAAGAAATGCTCGCTATTATCCTTGCCCTAGAGCAATGGAGGCACTATCTAGAAGGAGCAAAAGACCAATTTGAAATATGGTCGGACCACACTAACCTTCAATATTTTATGAAGTCACAAGATCTGAACCAGAGACAAGCCAGATGGGCTCAGTATTTCACAAGGTTCAATTATCTATTAGTAAAGAAGCCTGGTGCTCAAATGGGAAAAGCCGATGCCCTCTCCCAACATGAAGACCACACGCTCAGAATAGAGAACGACAACAAAGGTGTTATGGTGATTTTTGAATCACGTGTTCACAGGACAAACGAAATAACTCATATAAAAAGTGAAGAAGAAAAGGTGATGGAAGCCATCTGGAATGCACAATCTAAATTAAAACAAGGCAAACCAAAGGGTTCCACCCTATCGGACGAAGGACTGGTTCTTCCAGAAAAGAAAATCTATGTGCCTGAGGAAAAGGAACTCCGTCAGGACATTATACCATTATACCATGACTCCACCTTAGCCAGACACGGTGGCACAGAGAAGACTTATGAGTTAGTCTCATGCTACTATATATGGCAAGGTATGTGAATGGACATTAAAGATTATTGTTCCCAATGTGAAAGATGCGCTTGGATGAAACCTTCAAATGCTGCCCCAGCCTGCAAATTACTTCCTAACCCTATTCCTGAAGGTCCCTGGCAGGACATCTCTGTGGACTTTACTACAGATGTACCCACGTCCAACGGATACAACACCATTCTCATGGTGGTAGACCGTTTCTCAAAAGAAGTTATATTTATTCCCACAACAACAGCTATTACGTCTCTCGGCATGGCAAAGCTATACCGTGACCACGTCTGAAAAACACACGGACTTCCACAATCTATTATATCTGATCGCAGACCCCAATTCTCTGCACAAGTAATGAAAGATCTGGCCAAGATGCTACAGATTGATCTAAAAATGTCCACAGCATTCCACCCCCAGACCGATGGACAAACCGAAAGAGTTAATTGAGATCTCCAACAGTATCTCTGCCTCTTTACGGCAGAAAGCAGTCTGAATGGGCTGATTGGCTCGCGCTGGCACTTGACATTAAGGCTCTGGCAGCCTCGGATTTCTCCCACAACTTCGCTCAGACATTAGAGCAAGTCAAAGAAAACTTAGAAAAAGCCAAAAACAGGATGAAAGTGTCTGCCAATAAGAAAAGAAGTGACACTCCTATTTATCAGCCTAAAAACAAGGTTTGGTTATCAATGGAGCACCTTAACCTTAAACAAACTTGGCAATCCCCTCAATTAACTGAATGGTGGCTGGGCCCCTATGATGTAATTAAGATGGTTGGAATGAATGCAATTGAGCTTAAGCTCCCCTCTTCCATGAAAATTCATCCAGTCATTCATATTAGTCACACCAAGCCTTACAAGGAACGACTACATGGACAACCTACTTATAAACCCGGACCAGTCCAGGTTTCCGATGAAGGGAATGAAGAGTAGGAAGCTGAATACATAGTAGACTCACAGCTCAAAGGGCATCGCCTGGAATTTCTCGTTCACTGGAAAGGATACAGTGACGAAGATCGAACCTGGGAACCCGAATCTAATTTATCCTCGGCTAAAGCAGCTGTTATGCCGACTATGTGTGCGTAACAAGTGACACCACCGTGTTCCATTCCCTACCACAGGTGATGTGATCAAACACGTCTCTTCCTCTATATGGGCAGAACCTAGCCTAGGGTGGAGTGCCCTAGTGCTCTAGTACCAGAGGGAATGCTCTTGTGGTAAACTGCCCCAACGGTGTCAGCATTCTATGGACAAGCAGCAGAAAGGGGCGCTGATGATCAGGAAGATCAGAAGTGCAATGGCAGAGATGACTTCCAGCTCTTAGAGTGATCGAGAGCGAAGTGAGTGGAACGTGATGACCAAACACAGTGAATTGTGTAGATCAAGGTTAGAGTTTACATGGGGTTGAGAAGCCTCTATATATAGGTTTGTATGTGATTTAGGGGAGGCTTCCTGAGACCATAAATAGGTAGACTACATGTGGCCAAGATATGATCAGGGAATCGGGAGATATGAGGCTATGCGTGAGAGAGCATAGCCGAGGAGGAATGGTCCATAAGAAATATGAAATGGAAAATGGAAAGGTCTGTGCCACTGCCTTGCGCAGCCATGATGGCAGTGGCCATTGCCTCTACACTGCCTAGAAGGCAGTGTCGTCCAGTGCCGGAGTGAGGAGATTGCCGTCCCAAGGGAGATTGCAGGTGTCAAAGAAGAGGTTGTCCCGGAGACCTGGGGAGAGGGGTGAAGTGGGTAAGGAAAAAGGTAATACTCCCTCATTATTCGTAACAGCAGCCATAACAGACTTTTACAAAAAGAAACCCAATATGCCTCGAAAGCTACATATGCTTCAGGCCAATTTTGACTCTTTTATTTAAACCTTACGAAACTTTCACAACTCCTATGCCTATCTGGTCTTGCCTGGAATGCGAACCATAGGAGGGGGGTAGTGTTATGAACTCATTTTCATTTATTCTTTTTCGCATCATGTGACCATGAGAATGTCACATGACTCATCATGTAATCCCTCTAGAGTGGTCCATTTCTTCAGACTTCTCGGCCACTCTATCTCCCTTATCTTTAATTTCCGTCAGAGTCTAGAACGACCTAGACTCATGACATCATTCCTTATCTATGACATCATATCCTAGACCCTACTGTACCTGATGCACAGACCAGTAGTCAATATGTACAAACACCATGTAGTAGTATATAAGACCGAATGTCAATGCCCCAAGAACTCCAGTGAAGTTCTTGTTGGGTTTCCCCATCATCCTCTTCCCTCTATAAGCAAGCTTAGTCATTGTGCAGATTGAGTCCTTTCTTAGGATTTGGGTTGGCAACACTGCAGATCCGCTTGACTGCTGTCCCTGCAATCCAGAACTTGTGTGCAGTTACTTCTGCCATCCAAAGCATCCTGTTCACCCTCATCTGCATATTTGTGAACCTTGCTATGAAGTACATTCCTCCATCCATTCCTGATGACATTATTGTCATGGCATGAGATTTCTTGTACTCCTAGCTAGTTAAAAGCTCAAATAATTGTAATATTAATGGACATGTACAAACTACTGTGGAAGTTCTCACCAAAATACAGATCAGGCTCATAGCACTCATGCAAGTAAATTCCCTGTTGCAAATATGCTCTATTCCAAGTGCAAGTCTCCCCCACATGACCACACGACCACACTTGCTAATTTGACAATCCCATAATGGCATGGCAAAACTGCTCCACACACAACATGGCCAAACTTTCAAATTTGGCAATCCCTAAAAGTGACACGGTCTAGTGGTCTTGTCCCTTCTTTCCGCTCAAGCATCAAGTGGGTAATTCATAGCACAGTAACTGTAGAAATAGTATACAAATGTAAGCGTGCTTTATAAAAAACTATCTATCATCTGATGAAAAATTAACATAGAGAGATGTTGACAAGTATAGATATTGTCATGGGTGAGTACCCAAGTCCCCCGTCGATGGCCTACTCACACATTTTATTTCAAAGGCCCCAGCATACCGTCCTTAATGGACTGCCTTGAAGCTTGGTGCTACATGATGCAGTGGGCAAAGAATGAAATTGAGTTTGTCCCACTCACCCAGGAACTTGCTGAGCTTGGTGACTATAAACATGAGGACTGGAGCCCGCTGTTCAACCAGCTGTTTACTCACGCTGAAGAGGATGATGAAGTTGGAGCCATTGCGACTGTAGAAACTGCCATGTATGCCTGTGGCTTATCTCTCATGGCAGATTCATATGGTGGTGTGACCACCAGTCAGAATGCAATACCTGGTAAGTCCTAGTGGACATGCTCAATACCTGCTCACGTTATCGCTTCAGGTCCATCAAATGGTCCCGAACATCATTGCAGGAAGAGACTTTAGGATTCTGAAGACTTACCATCTCCAAAACATCAGAAGGTTTGTCATACACTCACCTGTCTTTGTTAAACTCATCAGCTGCAGGTATTCGAAGGGTAAATAGGTTAAGCATAGGGCAACAAGCAGAATTATCCACTATCTAGATTTGGAAGCCCAAGTTAGCACAGAAGAGGACAATGACCCAGAGGAAGAGGGAAATGGTACGTTGTGTATATCTGATGCTTCCATTATATTTCCAACATACTTTAGATCCTTTCATTGTCCTGGATGGGGAAGATGTTCTGACTGAATGATGCAGTTCTCTGCTTAGCAAGTCTCATGTCTACCCTGCTGACCCAGTTCCTGGTCCATCGAGATACATTCAAGCCATTAATATGATATCACAGTGTTATGGATATGGTAATGAGGAAGAAGATGCAGAAGAAGAAGAAGAAGAAGAAGAAAACATAGATTTAGAAATCCTGGATGACATCAGTCTCTAGAAGGTAGTTGGTGATTGGCTGAGTGGTGTGGTCAACTTTGACTACCTGATGGGTGTGCTGGATTTCCAGCATGGAAAGTATGCAAAAATTCGCTACTGGGAGGACCTAGTTTTGAAACTTGCATTCAAGCGCGATTTAGACAACCAAGAGGCAAAGTTCAAGGCAATCCTGCTTGTGGAGCATTATCACAGGCTCACTGACTATGACCCAGCTTCTGTTCCACCATTGGTTCTGCTGCCGAACTCCCCATCACTAGAACTGAGATCTCCATCATGCCCATCTATCTCCCTGAATTCAGCTCAGCAGACATCTTTGTGGTCAGTCAGAATTGTTCCTGGTGAGTCCTCCATTTAGAACTTCATTTCAACTTCTGACCACTCCTACAAAGCTACTTCCACGAAGCATATGGCAGCAGTGTGGAACAAAGCCCACATGACCACCTCTACCATACAAGGATTGAGCGGCTATGTTACTGTCTGGGCTCCCAATCTGATAACCCTTTTCAGTCATGTTCCCCCCTCTCACCTTGACTGTGTCCTCAGCTATACTCTCATACCCACCGAGGAGCATATATCTGTCATCCATATGTGTGTGTGATCCCAGCATGGTGTGTTATCATGAAATGTGGGCAATATACTATAAGGGGAATCTGGGATACATCATCTCCATTAATACACAATCTGGACTCTTCGACATTCTAGCAGCATCACGAGAACTCAAACTGCCTCTGCAGTATGACAAAGACAAAATAATTGACCAGTGACTCTTCTCCCCAGAAAGCTATGGGGGCTCTCAGTGCACCACCGTGCAAGGCCATCCAACCTATAAATTCCAACGACATTATAATGTCACAGGGCTTTTATTACTACAGTTACCAGAAGCACAAGTGCGCCCACTTGCTTGCCCCTCTCCCCATCAAATCTCACTTCATCTTGAGTCTGAAATTGCGCCATCTTTTATGAATGACACTCACAGATGGTACAATCAAAGATTCTAGAAACCCCTCAACTGCGTGGTGGTGAATGATGCGAGCTACATCGATCTTCGTGCAAGACTGATTTCTATTGACCACGAAAACAATTCTGCAATTGTAGAGACCCTTCTTGAGAGGGATCAGCTCTTTATATCTCTATTGACTTTAGAGAGGGTCTATCAAACAGGGGATCTTGTGCAAATTACTGCTGACCCCTACAGTGATCTGCAAAATGTCCATCATCAGAAAATAGGGAAATATGGATTGGTCATAGAGGTTGATAGCATGACTCAAGAGGTGATATTCCTTCATGGTGGGAATACACCAGTAAGTTTCCTTGTTAAAATAAATGTAATTACTACATGCTCCTCAGATTCACGCTTTCCCGTACCTTCTGAAATTATACGAGGCCGATCGACCCTTTTCGACACCCACAAACAAACCCCCTGAGGAAACAAACGATGATGTCCAAATTGGTGACACCACTGAGGTAGTATCCAGCTCTCACCATGGATTTTTTGGAACAGTCGAGCACATCTGCTTGACTATAATTTGCTTATGCCCCCTCATGCCAACACATCCTTATGTCACTGTTGACGTTAAGTCAGCTAAATTCCTACCATCTCTACATTCTCTCAGATATTCAGCTGAATGGGATTATAATATCAAGTCCGGAGATGCTATCAAGATAGTACAAGGAAAGTGAATAGGCAGCAAAGGGATAGTCAGCGCGATCGACCTCCAGAAGAAGATATTGGAGATGAATACTCCAGCCGACGTCATACATATCAGTCCTATCTTCCCTTCGCTTGTTAACCTTCTTGTCAGGATTATTTTGTTGTGCCTATCACATATGTTGCACATGAATCTCTGGTGTCCGAGCTTGACAAGACTTGGCGATACCTAGGCAAGGAAGTCTTGATCATCCAAGGTACATCCAAGGGTTGGCAGGGAATGCTCAGAAATGTACTGTGAGATACGTGCAAGGTCACTCCAGGCAACACCCCCATCACTTGTCTCAAGAAAAATGTCGTCATTGTCAGGTAAGATTTAATTCAGACATCAAAGCTCTTGATGTGTTAATTCATCCAGGGGTTGTGAGACCACATTGGGCGGATTGCCACTGACACATGTCCAGCTTCTCGCAGTGGCGGCTGCATTCAGAAGGGATGACATCCTAGAGCAAGCCAGCACTAGGCAGAAAATGCCTCCTCCAACTACCCTGAATGCCTCATTGGATGCTCCAGATCCATTGACCAATGCTTGAACAGTCAACACAACAGGTGTGATTAACAATATATCTAGAATTTGACTTTATTTTACACCCAGTGTTCAAAGACAGCCTCAACACATATTGTGTGATATTCAAGATTGGGCCTGGTTGGTGTACTGGCTATGAGGGCTGCCTGTGCAAAACCAATGTTCCTGACCCTTTGCAATTGGCGTCAGGTGGCAAAGTACCATCCTCCCATCTCACCGTCTCTCTCACCGCTCAGACAAAGGGTGCCAGGACTCTTCAGGAGAACATCCATGAAAATTTCTTGAGCCCATATACCCCATCCAAGAAGGGTACACTCTGCATGGTCATCAAGGCTGAAGAAACCAGGGAGGGAGAGTCAGTTGGTACAATACTAAGAGTCACGCTTTTGTCAAAAAAAAAAAAATGTGTCTCGGTGACCTGAATTGATGGCTCCACAGCAAGAGAGGCAGAACTGGCTTGGGATCGAGTTCTTGAAGTCGAGATAGCTCAGTGATTAATTTCAAACAATCTTTATTTCACAAGTGAAAAACTTGGCTGGCTACACTTTTGTAGAAAGACCGCAGTAGTAGTAGTGATTTCAACTTCAGATGTGGCTGAGCTCGAATCTGCAGGCTGCTGAGTTCGACATCAGCTGTTCCTATTTATGGTCAGAGATTTCTCAAATAACTCTTTTCTTTTTCCACATCATAAACATCCACTACCACAGGCAATTGTAATCATCGAGACTGTCCTTTCATGGTTATATTTTTGCCTGTATACAATAAATGAGTAGCTGTAAAGAATAGCCAAAGTAAAAATGATACATTCTATCAACAACAAGAGTTGTCATGCAAAGAAATATCGCCATAACTACAACACAGCTACAACACAACAATTCAAGCATGTTTGGCATTGGTATGACCTTGCTATTGTGTCATACCGTCACTAATGTCAGTAACATCATGTCTAGGAGAACAATAAGGGACCAGGATATAATGTTGTGATTGGGGTTCGAGATATGCATTGATTTCCTCATGACATCATCTGACATCCCAGAGCCTTCCCCACATGCTAAGGTGCCAATGTCTGATGTATTGTGCACACTTGAAAGAATCGCCCAAACTATATATTTGTCTGAACATGGGTAGCTTCTTGAATACTGATTAGTTAAGGAACAGCTGGCCAGGGACTTCACAAAGCAAAATGTGTGAATGATCAACACTGCTCTCACTCGTGCCCCTTTAGTCAAAGCTCATCATTCATGCTTTGAGGCTCAGGCAGTTGTCGACCCGTCACAGCTCCTACCATATCAACCATATCCACGCTTCCACATGTACAGGTTGAATGCTGCTAGCGGCACGACCTCAATCTCCTCAGACCATGTACCAACCACCGAAGTTCAGACCAATAACACCACTACCAGCCTAACTACCCCCAGCTCTCTTCAGGCACTCAATATCAACACGACTCCCTCCCATAACACTCCCCTCAATATAACCCTACAGAATGGGATCAATTTCGAGACTACATCTGAATCACAGTATGCAATGGCCATATCCCAGCTGTCATCTCGTGCTTGACTCTGAAAGTCATATGAAGATTATTCATGTGCATGCAGTGGCCACTCTGCGAGCTCTGCATCGGGTCTGTTTCCTGCATTGATCTCTAGTACACTAGCTGAACATGTATTTCAGTATCATTTCACACATGTGCAGGTCCTCCAACCTGAGTTGCTTTAGGAGACATGGCCAATGTGGGCAGAAATTTGATGCTAGCTATCCACTGATCCCACAAGTTCCTCAGATGAGAAGGAAATGGCCATCGAAAAAATAGCCCTTCAATTAACTTGGACTCTCGATCACAATACTGCGATGACCACTCAAATTCCTGTGGGTGGCTGATTCAATGATTCACCCTCCCACACTCCCATGACAAATGTTTCCAGTGTGGTGCCCACCTCTGTCACCCCCCAACTGTCTCCGCCTCTCAACCAAGATACTGCAGTGACCATGCCCAGCCAATTTGACTCCCACACTCCCATGACAAGTGTTCTCAGCGCAATGTCCACCTCCGTCATCCCCCTACAACCTCTTGTTCTTGATACCATGGCGACCCCTCAGTTCTCCATACCCGGCCAATTCGATGATTTGCCCTTCCACACTCTCATGAATGCAGTACCCACCTCTTTCCCACTCCAACCACCTCTCCACTGTGATACCACGATGAACTCTCAGACCCCAATCCCCATTCAATTTGACTATCTCCCCTTCCACACACTGGTGACAAATGTTCCCAGTACAGTGCCCACCCTCCAACCACCGCAGCTGGTGATCCATGAAGATTTCACCACAACCCAGCCCTGTCAAGACAATTCCAACTCCATGGATCTCGATCACAATTCACCTAGCATACCCTCTCATACAACATCATTGAATCTCCATAACCCTACTCTGGTCGACCATTGTGCATATCCAAAGCTCTTGCAAGCATCATCCAGCACACTGTCATGGAGCGGCTCACCTCAGATTCTACTCAGTTTGTCAAGTCTGCGGTCTGTGGGGTGGTCAATGCCTGCATTCCTCGTTTGGAGGAATTGATCGACACCAAAATTGCTTCCCTTCATTCTAAGCACACTCCCAAGGATTCTGGAGGCAATGGTTGAGAAGGTGACAATGAAACAGATGAACCAGTGAATGGATCACCACCAGCCTCATCTACCCCAAGAGGCAGGAAAAAGCCAGGGCCCCATGGCCACACAAATCATTTACATGTATGACCTATGTTGATGTCTTGTCATTGGTTCAACACTAATGATTTTGCAGTCGATGTTCAGGAAATACCTGACAGAGAAGAGTGTGATGACAATCCGATCCTCCAAAGGTCAGATGCCCATAGAACCCCCTTTCACTCAAGTCCAGGAATTCAATCAAGATGGGAGCTCCCCACCAACCATCGACAATGTCACTATTGATTGGAATAGCCCCCTGAAATCATCTCCTTGGAACGAAGAGATGGTACACCTGCTAGCAGTGGACTTCTACTCGAGGATTAAGACAGAAACATATCCAACTGTTGCTTACAATGCCAACTCCATGAGTATTGATGCCCTTTACCGCATTTGCTTGCAAAAGCTGTCTCGGACCCACCAAGCATATTGGCAACAAATGGCAATAAATTCCCATCCAGTGGAACAACGAGAAGAAGCCATTTCAAAGCAATGTGCTAGCCGAATTGTCCAACAGAAGCATGAAAGATCTATAGCTTGGAGACATGGCGTACATGATCAGTATCTCTTACATATACATATATTTACTCATTCTCACTTCTAGACATTTGCGAGACATTGAAGAATTACCCAGGAGAATAGCTTCCGCGACCCTGGGAAGTGGGATGCAATTTCTAAGATCATCAAGTACTTGAGCATGGAGGGAATAAGTGGGGATGAAACGAATGCCCCCACATGTCCAAAAGCTGTGAGGCACATTGAAATCCCATGGATAAGTCCTCGTATCTCACAGCTGTTCAAAGCTGTAGAGTCTCATGAGTCCTCACTGTGAGAAGAAACTATGCACTCACGTCTAGGAAATCCCCTGCTGCATCAATACTATGAGCCATGCACAAAACACACTCGAGCGAAGGCAATTCCTAACCTTCCTCAAAATTGGTATGATAACACATGGTTTAGGGGCTTAGCTGCTGGACAATGTATGCTCCTCTCCATCCTTCATGAAGTCGAGTTGCCCACATTGGTAAGTGCCATCCTTTGGCATGCATGCTTGGAACTGATAGAAATCCCAGGAGCCCAATAGTCGCCATTAATTAGGGGTCCCCTCCCCTCTTGACCAGCCCTCTAACTGGCTCCCGAGTGGCCCACTCATACATGTTCTGCAACAAATGCAACATTTGTAGATAAATAAGTTGTACAAAAATAATTTGTTACATAGTCAGAATCTGTATTCTCTTCATATCCAAACTTTGAGTACAAGCACAAGTTTGAGTTTGAGTATTAATATATTCTTCAGACATACCAGGTAACAATTGCTGATTCTGTAATAGCAACAAAACAGACAACTTCTTTGGAATATGTGATACATTAAGTTAGCAAGATAGACCCTTAGTTATTATTTTGGATAAATATAGCTGATTTATTCTTCCTCTTTCAGAAGCCTAAGTTTATCAGACAGAGCGAAAAACACTTTCAGAAAATGTTGTAGAATATTTATTGCAAACTTGGTCTGTTTCCAAGGCAGAATCTGTTTACCGCTATGTGTTGACTAAGTTGTCGGTACTTATCCGATCGTGCCCGAGGTGTCAGCGTCGAGAGAAGTTCTCTGTCAATGTGTGCACTCTGCGGCACTGCCACTGGCAGTACATCAACTGTTCCT
>JBBPSM010000317.1:0-15011 GCA_038093595.1 Butyriboletus regius
CCCTTATCTTTAATTTCCGTCAGAGTCTAGAATGACCTAGACCTATGACATCATTCCTTATCTATGATATCATACCCTAGACCCTACTGTACCTGATGCACAGACCAGTAGTCAATATGTACAAACACCATGTAACAGTATATAAGATCGAATGCCAATACCCCAAGAACTCTAGTCAAGTTCTTGTTGGGTTTCCCCATCATCCTCTTTTCTCTATAAGCAAGCCTAGTCGTTGTGCAGATCGAGTCCTTTCTTAGGATTTGGGTCGGCAACAATTCCGGTCTACAATGTCGACGGAACAAAGAACTTGGCAGGAAGCATTACCCATAATGCCGAGATACTTGTAGACTATAAGGGACACCACGGAATAATGACGGCAGAAGTTACGGATCTTGGTAAAAATCTGATTATTCTAGGATACACCTGGTTGATAAAGCACAACCCAAACATAAACTGGCAGACAGGTGATGTCAGTTTAACCAGGTACCCATGATCATGTAAATTATTATCCTATGAATCCGTGTTCCTAAGATCTCTGGAGGAAAAGTAACTTAACAACATGCCCTATGTATACTGACAACTCAAGGCTCTGGACAAGCCAATGGAGAGAAAAGAATCCACGGTGGAGGAAATGCTACCGAAATGCTACCACAAGTACCTTGATACGTTCACAAAGAAAAGTTCAGAACGTATGCCCCTCCACAAACCATGGGACCACACGATCGAAATGAAAGAAGAGTTTCAACCTAAAAAGGGTCGACTAATTCCCCTTTCCCCCATGGAGAAAGAAGAAGTCTCCACTTTCATTGATGATCAACTCGCAAAAGGGTATATTAGACCCTCTAAATCTCCACAGATGTCACTGGTATTCTTTGTACCTAAGAAGGACAATAAGAAATGAATGGTACAAGACTACCATTATTTAAACGAGGGCACAATAAAGAACAATTACCCCCTACCGCTCATCGCTCAACTTGTTGACAAGTTAAAAGGGGCTACATTATTTACAAAAATGGACCTACGCTGGGGTTACAACAATATTAGGATAAAAGAAGGACATGAATGGAAAGCCGCCTTCATCTGCCACACGGGAGCCTTCAAACCCCTCGTGATGTACTTTGGACTTTGTAACTCTCCAGCCACGTTCCAAACAATGATGAACGACATCTTCCACGATCTGCAAGCAGTCATAATCGTTTACATCGACGATATCCTTATTTTCACGGACAATGACGAAAAGAAGCACGACGACATTGTCCTCGAAGTGTTATGAAGGCTAAAGGAAAATGATCTGTACCTTAAGCCCAAAAAATGCTTCTTCAAAGTACCTAGAGTAGACTTCCTAGGAATGGTCGTATCGGCCAAAGGAGTCAAAATGCAGAAAGAAAAGACGGACGCCATCCAAGCTTGGCCCACACTCAAAAACGTAAAAGGTGTTAGAAGCTTCCTGTTACGGTTAACGAGGGGGTACTACCTTTTTCCCTACCCACTCCACCACTCCCCGGGTCTCTGGGACGACCTCTTCTTCGACACTGACACTTTCCCTTGGGACGGCAATCCCCATACTCCGGCACTGGACGACACTGCCTTTTAGGCAGTGTAGAGGCAATGGCCACTGCCATCATGGCTGTGCAGGGCAGTGGCATGGACCTTTCCATTTCTATTTGATATTTCTTTCAGACCATTCCTCCTCGGCTATGCTCTCTCGCGCATAGCCTCGTATCTCCCGATCCCCTGATTGCATCTGGGCCACATGTAGTATGCCTATTTATGATTTCCAGAAGCCTCCCCTAAATTACCTAAAACCTATATATAGAGGCTTCTCATCTCCATGTAAACTCTAACCTTGATCTACACAATATACCGTGTCTAGGTCATCTGTTCCGCTCACTTTGCTCTACCACTTCACACGCTTAGAGTTGGAAGTCATCTCTGCCGTTGCACTTCTGATCTTCTTGATCATCAGTGCCCCTTTTTGCTGCTTGTCTGCAGAACGCCGACACTGTCAGGGCAGTACACCACAAGAGCACCGTTATCGACACTAGAGCACTAGGACCCTTTGTGCCTAGGCTAGGTTCTGTTGATCCCTCTAGTATTAGAGTGCTAGGACCCTCCATCCTAGACTAGGTTCTGCCCGTATAGAGGAAGAGATGTGTTTGGCCACATTGCCTGTGGTTGGGAACGGAACACGGTCATGTCACTTGTTACGCACACCGAGTCGGTGTAACACTTCCTGGGCCTTGCAAACTTTTATTGTCACTTTATAAAGGACTTTTCCATTAAATCCAGGCCGTTGAACAACCTAATAAAAAAGGACATGAAATGGACATGGACAGAAAAAGAACAGTCGGCATTTGACATGCTGAAAAAGGCATTCACCACGGCACCAATACTTGCCTATCCGGATAATGATAAAACGTTTAGGCTCAAGTGCGATGCATCAGACTTCACAACAGGTGCCGTATTATCTATAGAAAAAGAAGGAAAATGGCACCCCATAGCTTTCTCCTCCCATAGCATGTTCCCGGAGCAAAGAAACTACACAATTGCCGACAAAGAGATGCTCACCATCATCCTTGCTCTGGAGCAATGGAGGCACTATCTAGAAGGAACAAAAGACCAATTTGAAATATAGTCAGATCATGCCAACCTTCAATATTTTATGAAATCACAAGATCTGAACCAAAGACAAGCCAGATGGGCTCAATATCTCATGAGGTTCAACTATATATTAGTAAAGAAGCCTGGCACTCAAATGGGAAAAGCCGATGCCCTATCCTGACGTGAAGACCACACGCTCAGAATAGAAAATGACAACAAGCACATTACAGTAATACCGAAGTCACATGTTCACAGGGCGAATGAAGTAATTAACATAAAAGGGAAAGAAGAAAAGGTGATGGAAGCCGTCTGGAATGCACAATCTAAATTAAAAGAAGGCGAACCAAAGGATTCCACCCTATTGGACGAAGGACTGGTCCTTCTAGAAAAGAAAATCTATATGCCTGAGGAAAAAGAACTCTGTCAGGATATCATAACCTTATACCATGACTCCACCTTAGCCAGACACGGTGGCATAGAGAAGACTTACAAGTTAGTCTCACACTACTATATATGGCAAGGAATGCGAGCAGATATTAAAGAGTATTGCTCCTGATGTGCAAGATGCACTTGGATGAAACCGTCAAATGCTGCCCCAGCTGGCAAACTTCTTCCTAATTCTATTCCAGAAGGTCCCTGGCAGGACATCTCCGTGGACTTTACTACAGATCTCCCCATGTCTAACGGATATGACACCATCCTCGTGGTAGTAGATCGCTTTTCAAAAGAAGTCATATTTACTCCCACGACTAAGACTATCATGTCACTCAGCATGGCAAAATTATACCACAACCACGTTTGGAAGATACATGGACTTCCCCGCTCTATCATATCTGATCGCAAACCCCAATTTTCTGCACAAGTTATGAGAGATCTGGCAAAGATGCTAAAGATTGATCTCAAAATGTCCACCCTCCCTCAAGGGATTTGTAGGTGGAGGCAACGAGGTCTTTCCATGCAGATCCCAGGATGTATAACCGTTCTTTAAAATAAAGGCAATCTTCCAAAAAGATCCAGTCGGCAGGGGAGGATTTGGCGAAGAGAGGTTCTTCCTTTTTCATTGCATGGAGTGCGGAGATCACTAAGGGGTCTGATCTCATGGAATTGCTGATTTTCTGGGACAGGGCAAGGTTGATTGCCCATACCTGATGATCAAAGGCATTTGATGGTAGGATCTGAACATCTTTGTTATCCTGAGAGGTGTTAATTTCATCATGATGTGAGAGTGCGTTGGCCGGTGCCATTTGCATGCCTGGGAGTGCCTGGTATTCCATATCGAAGTCCTATAAAAACAGGAGCCACCTGGCCTATCGCTGTGACAGCTATTGAGGTTCCTTGAAGTAGGTGAGGTTTTTGTGGTCCGTCAAAACGACCATGGGATGTGGAGACCTGAGCAAATATTGTCTTCAATCCTCCAACCCATGTATGACAACCAAAAGTTCCCTGTCATATATGTCATAGTTTCTCTCTGCCGGAGAGAACGTCTGAGAGAGGTATCCACATGGGCATAAGTCCTCCATTGGAATCGGATTGCATTAAGACTGCTTCCAAAGCAGTCAGCGAGGCATTGGTCATGAGGATAAAGGGTGTTGTCATATCGGGGAAGGCCGGAACAGGTTCCCGGGTGAAGGCATGTTGCAACTTCCGGAAGGCATTCTCCTGGATTTTGCCCCAACACCAAGTGGTCGTACTCTTGGTGAGGTCCAGTAAAGGACGTGCAATGTCGAAGAAGGAGGTGATGAATTTCTGGGAGAAATTGCAGAAGCCTATGAAAGAGCAAACATCCTTCACGTTTATGGGTGGTTTTCATTCTTGAATGGCCTTGAGTTTTATTGGGTCCATGCGGACCCTGTTCTTCCCTATGATCATTCCCAAATACTCTACCTCTTCTGCCGAGAAGGTACATTTCTCCAGCTTGAGGTACATCTCATGTTGTCGGAAGCATTCTAGGACCTTCCATGTCCTTTTGTCATGCATCTCCTGATTGGTTGAATGGATCAACAGATTGTCCATGTAGATCACCAGCCATCCTTCTGTGATGTAATCGCCGAATAGGTTGTCCATGAAGGCCTGGAATGTTGCTGGGGAGTTACACACCCCAAAGAACATCACATTTGGTTCAAATAAGCTGAGTGGGGTGAGGAAAGCGGCCTTCCAGTGATCTTTTGATTTGATTAAGACATGATTATAGCCCCATTGTATGTCGAATTTGGTGAAGATTGACAATCCCTTTAATTTATCCACGAGGTCGGAAATTAAGGGGAGAGGGTACACCTTCTTGATGGCGTGGCTATTCAGGTACCGGTAGTCCTGGCAAGGTCGAAGCTTCCCATCCTTCTATTGGACAAAAAAGAAGGGAGTGGCTTGGGGAGATTTGGATGGTGAGATCTTTCCAGTCTCTAGATGTTCTTTGATGAACTTCTTGCAGGCTTCTTGTTCCGTAGGGTTCAGAGGGTAAGCTTTGGCTCATTTTGGGACAAACAAGTCCTTGAGCTCGATGGTGTGATCATATGGTCTGGAGGGGGGTAGTTTCATATTCGTCTTCTCCGTGAAGACGTCTTTGTAGGTCTCGAAGGCTTTCGGGAGTGAAACCTTCGCCTTGTGCGCCTGTTGAGTGATGGCCATTGAGAGAGTAGCTCTTCTGAGCATACAGTCCAGCCCTATTCCTCCGTGTGTGTTGATGAACCCAGCCTGTTGCATGGATTTCCAGGACCAAGTCGCCAAGTAGATCTTGTCCTCTATGTGAGCCATTCCGTCATGGCCCAGATACCTCAGCAAGTATCTCTGTTCAATGGTACCAGGAGTGTCTCCTGTCATGTACCGATAGTGCGACGGCGCTATTGTTACCCATCCACTCTTCCAGTCAATTTCTGGGTTGACAGCCCGCAGCCAAGGGAGTCCTAGGATGATGTCATCCTTGCTGCAATCCAGGACTAGGAGGTCCTGCTGCTCCATTAGTCCTCCATAGTTCACGACAATTGTTGTCTTGAATCAAATCTGCCCAGACTGATTCTGGGTACCGTCCACGTTCCATGCTCAGATTGGATGTTCCAATTCGCGGACCGGTAGTTGTAGCCGTGCGACCAGTTTTCTTGAGATGAAACAACCGGTGGCTCCACTGTCGAGAAGCGCATTTTTCCAATGAATTTCCCATCTGGATCTTTATTGGGATACGAATAGAATTGCTTTTTGATCCAGAAATAAATACAGGGGCTATCGTGTAGGAGGAGGGCAATGTTGGTTTACCCCCTCCATTTAAAAATGTGATTCAGTGGAAAGAGATGTGGGAAAGCTGGGATCTAGTCAGCACTTATTGATAGCCTCATCCCATTCGTTTGCAGCCTGTTTGTCTGACTCCATACCCATGTCCAGTGGGCCTCCATGTTCATCAAGCCTGGTGTCAAAGCTCTGACGTAATGTCCAAAGAACCATGTCCTTCCCCTTGTTCTTGACAAGACTGCCTATGTACCTGTCCAAGGGTTCTGATGGGCTGCCCCCATCGCGCATGTGTGGAACTGCCCCAAGCAGTTTCTCGGTGGTGGTGGTGGTGATGGTTCGGGTGTAAGCCATCGAAGGTCTCTTCTTGCGGTTGGAGGCGCATATCCAGGATGGTTTCTAGTGGAGCACCCCATCTTCTGGCAGACAAAGCACTTATTCTCATGCATTAGGCAAGTGCGGGTGGGAGGGTCCAGGGTGAGTTGGTCTACATTCATGGCATTGGGATTCCTAGAGCTCCTTCCTCCTCCGTAGTGAGTGGAGGTCCCTCATTGGATTGCTCTCATTCTTTGGAACCCTGTTTCAATAGCAGATGCCTTGTCGTAGATCTGCTCAATAGAGGTAGTGGTGTCCAAAATTCCACAATTGACGAGTTGTTGAAAGATTCGTGGATCCACAGTGTGGAGGAACCACTCGGCAATAGTTGACATCTCCGTTGCTCCCGTTCATATGGCAAGAAGGGTGAAATGAGATAGGAAGTCATTGAACGATAATTTTCCTTGGGTCATGTTTGAGATCTTGGCTTTGGCCATGTCCTTGGAGTTGTGGGGGGAGAAGGTTGTCATGAATGCCTCCTTTATCCTGGTGTAGGTCTTTTCTGCATTCAGCACAGCTGCATCAGCAAGCTTCACGTGTCAGGCCTCTGTAAAGGCCCTTTCTCAGCCCTTGGACATTGCGTTCAAGAGTGTACACCGCTTGGCATTCTCGTCATACTGTGTATGGAGCGAGAAGTACGCCTCCATAGCAAGGAGCCATTGCCTGGCATCCTCTACATTTCCACTATCCTTCTCAGGGAGTGCGGCTTTAATCTTGGGCATGTCTTCATCGTCTGAGTCTAAATCTGGTTGGGTCCTTCTAGTGATGCTGCTGAGGTCCACTGTCTGGGTTGTGTCTCCAGTAAAGAGCTCTTCCTTGTCTGAGGGTGGGTCTACAACAATCAGTTCCAATTGTGGCAAAGGGGAAGGATCTACTGATGGGGTCGTGGAGTATGAGCGGAGAGCACCTGGAAAACCTGGCGATCTGGATGGTGGGGGAGATGGACGGGCGGCTGGGTCGGAGAAGTGAGATAATCCTAGGATTCTCCTTAATAAAGATGTTTCGGAGTGTGGGGTAGAAGCACGTGTTGGAGTAACTTCTTCTTCCGAGTCAGACCCTAAAAGGGCTGAGAGATTGATGTGGTGGATGGTTTTGACCTGGGGTGACTACCTCTATAGTCGTCGTCTGAACCTTCGGTTGAAGATGGATTGCGAAGATGCGATGGTACTTCGCAGTTTAAAACCTTGATCTTTTGTTATGCTGACTAGGTGTGCGTAACAAGTGACATGACTGTGTTCCATTCCCAACCACAGGCGATGTGGTCAAACAGGTCTCTTTCTCTATACGGCTGAAACCTAGTCTAGGATGGAGGGTCCTAGCACTCTAACAGCAGAGGGATTGACAGAACCTAGCCTAGGCACAAAGGGTCCTAGCACTCTAGTGTCAATAATGATGCTCTTGTGGTGAACTGCCCCGATGGAGTCAGCATTCTGCCGACAAGCAGCAAAAGGGGATGCTTATGATCAAGAAGATCAAAGGCACAATAGTGGGGATGACTTCCAACTCTAAGTGTGTGAAGTGGTAGAGCGAAGCGAGTGGAACTGATTGACCAGACATGGTATATTGTGTAGATCAAGGTTAGAGTTACATAGGTGGTAAGAAGCCTCTATATATAGGGTTATAGGTAATTTAGGGGAGGCTTCTGGAAACCATAAATAGACATACTACATAGGGCCGAGATGCAATCGGGGGGATAGGGAGATACGAGGCTATCCACGAGAGAGCATAGCTGAGGAGGAATGGTCTGAAGGAATTGGAAATAGAAAAGGAAAGGTCTGCACTACTGCCTTGCGCAGTCATGATGGCAGTGGTCATTGCCTCTACACTGCCTAGAAGGCAGTGTCATCCAGTGCTGGTGCATGGGAGTTGCCGTCCCAAGGGAAAGTGCCAGTGTTGAAGAGAAGGTCATCCCAGAGACCCAGGGAGAGTGGTGGAGTGGGTAGGGAGAAAGGTAGTACCCCCTCGTTAACTGTAACAGTGTATGGGTATTACTATCCCAAGGGAAAGTGCCAGAGTCAAAGAGTAGGTCGTCCCAGAGGCTAGGGGAGAGTGGGAGAGTTGGTAGGAAAAAAGGTAGTACCCCTTTCACAACCGTAACATTACCCTCCTCGTAGTTTTGAAGTTCCATCTCAAGAGCTTTGATCCCCATCGTTGATGAGGTAGTTGGAGAGGTCCCATGAATCATCTGGGAGGTCATTTCTGAGACAGACCTGCCAGGAGTGCTCGAGTTGGTGACAGGTACTGCAGCATTGCTGGAGACAGTGATATTGTGGATGTCTGGAGGCATCCATGTTGCAGTAGAGGCAATGATATTGGGGACATTCGGTACAAAGGTGTCCAGGTTGATGGCACTCGTAACATATTCTTCCAGGGGGGGTATCTTGAGAGGTGGGGGTAGTGATGGTGGGTATGTCCATGGCATTGGAATGATCATCCACTATGGGTATGCTATTTGGATGGACAAAGGGATTCTGGGACTGAACAAGGGGAATGAAGGGAGTTGGAGGGCTCCTCATTGCAGAGTCTCCCAATGAGGGGGGAGTAGGGTTGGCGGGGGAAGCATGTGGTGGGCATGAGGGAAGACTGGCTAAGAATACCATGGCACCTCATTGGTGTAGGTGTCTGGTAGGACTCAGAAGGGGTCATTTGACAGGAGTGAGGATGGGCTGGGTTGGTATGGGGGTGGGAGTTGTGCTGTCATGGATGGTGGTGGTAAAGTCGATGTCAGTGGTGGGGGCATCTCTGTTGATGCTGTTTCCATTTGGTCGTCTAGTTGGCATTATAGGGAGTCAATCAACTCTGTTGATGCCAAGACTTCCACAGAGACCTTCCATTGTGGGCTTGGCAACAGAGGGACATTATCTGGTTGGACGGGCAGGGGTGGGGGTATTGCGAGGGGAGAAGAAAAATGGATCATATCCAAGAATCAGAGAGAAGGGGGATTTGCCAGTAACCGAATGGGTGGCAGAGTTGTGAGCAAATTCTGCCATGGGCAGTAATTCCAGCCACTTGTGGGGTTGTCCTTCATAGAAGATCCATAGATAGATCTCTAGTTCCTGGTTGTATCATTCTGTTTCTCCATCAGTCTGTGGGTGGTAGGCCGTGGATAGGGCTATGTCATATTGTAGCAGTCTGGCTAGCTCTCAGGCAAACGCTGAAGCGAACTGTGGGCCTTGATTGGACACTAGTTTGTCATGTAATCCATATCATAGGAAGACCTTTTGAAAGAAAAGATGGTCTATGCCAGCCATGTCTACCATTTTTGAGCAAGGGGCGAGAATTACCCCCTTACTAAGGCCATGGTTGACCATGACCATAACCAAGTCAAAATCCCCCACTGGGGGCAGGTCAGTGATTAAATCCACTGAGAGATTCTGGAATGGGCAGCGTCCTTCAAAGGCTAATGGGGTGACTGGGGAAACCATAGGGTGTGTTTGGACCTTGTTAGACTGGCATATAGTGCAGCCTTGGATGAACTTCCGGACAAACATAGAGAGGCTGGGCCACCAATAATCCTTGGAGAGCAGTGCCACCATGTGAAGGTGGCCACCATGCCCTCCCTCAAAAGATTCATGAGTAGAGGCGACGAGGTCTTTCCATGCAGGTCCTGGGATGTATAACTGTCCTTTAAAATAAAGGTGATCTTCCAAAAAGGTCCAGTCAGCAGGGAAGGATCTGGCAAAGAGTGGTTCTTCCTTTTCCATCACGTGGAGTATGGAGATCATCAAGGAGTCTGATCTCATGGAATCGCACATCTTCTTTGACAGGGCTAGGTTGATTGCCCATACTGTTATGGTTAACAAGGGGGTATTACCTTTTTCCCTACCCACTCCACTGCTCTCCCTGGGTCTCTGGGATGATCTCCTCTTCAACACCAGCATTTTTCCTTGGGACGGCAATCTTCCTACACCGGCACTGGATGACACTGCCTTCTAGGCAGTGTAGGGCAGTGACCACTGCCATCATGGCTGTGCAAGGCAGTGGTGCGGACCTTTCCATTTCTATTTGTTATGTTTTTCGGACCATTCCTTCTCAGCTGTACTCTCTCATGTACAGCCTTGTATCTCCCGATTCCCCCAATTGCATCTCGGCCCTACTTAGTATGCCTATTTATGGTTCCAGGAAGCCTCCCCTAAATTACATACAAACCTATATATAGAGGCTTCTAACCCCGTATGTATCTCTAACCTTGATCTACACAATTCACCGTATCTGGTCATCACGTTCCACTTGCTTTGCTCTAACGCCTAATCCACTTAAGAGTTGGAAGTCATCTCCACCGTTGCACTTCTGATCTTCCTGATCATCAGCATCCCTTTCTGCTGCCTGTCTGTAGAACACCGACACTGTCGGGGCAGTTCACCACAGGAGCATTCCCTCTGGCACTAGAGCACTAGGGCACTCCACCCTAGGCTAGGTTCTGCCCATATAGAGGAAAAGACGTGTTTGACCACATCGCCTGTGGTAGGGAATGGAACACGGTCATGTCACTTGTTACGCACGCCTAGTTGGCAAAACAAAAGATCAAGGTTTTAAACTGCGAAGTACCATCGCGTCTTCGCTATCCATCATCAACTGAAGGTTCAGACGACGACTACAGAGGTAGTCACCCTGGGTCGAAACCATCCACCACATCAATCTCTCAGCCCTTTTAGAGTCTGACTCAGAAGAAGAAGCTACCTCAACACATGCTTCTACTCCATACTCCGAAACGTCTTCTTCAAGAAGAATCCTAGGATCATCTCACTTCCCTGACCTAGCCGCCCATCCATCTCCCCCATCATCCAGATCGCCAGGTTTTCCAGGTGCTCTCCGCTTACACTCCGTGACCCCATCGGTAGAACCTTCCCATCTGCCACAATCGGAACCAATTGTCATAGACCCACCCTCAGACAAGGAAGAGATCTTTACCAGAGACACAACCCAGCCAGTGGACCTCAGCAGCGTCACTAGAAGGACCCAACAGGATTTAGACTCAGACGATGAAGACATGCCCGAGATTAAAGCTGCACTCCCTGAGAAGTTTAGTGGAAACGTAGAGGACGCCAGGCAATGGCTCCTTGCTATGGAGGCGTACTTCTCGCTCCATACACAGTATGATGAGAACACCAAGCAGTACATGCTCTTGAACAGGATGTCCAAGGGCCGAGGAAGGGCCTTTGCAGAGGATTGGCACATGAAGCTTGCTGATGCAACTGTGCCAAATGGAAACAAGACCTACACCAAGATAAAGGAGGCATTCATGACGACCTTCTCCCCCCACAACTCAAAGGACATGGCCAAAGCCGAGATTTCAAACATGACTCAAGGAAAGACGTCATTCAATGACTTCCTATCTCGCTTCGCCCTCCTTGCCGTATGAACGGGAGCTACGGAAATGTCAACTATTGCCGAGTGGTTCCTCCACACTGTGGATCCACGAATCCTTCAACAACTCATCAATTGTGGAATTTTGGACACCGCCACCTCGATCGAGCAGATCTACGACAAGGCATCTGCTATTGAAACAGGGTTCCAAAGAATGAGAGCAATCCAACGAGGAACTTCCACTCACTATGGAGGAGGAAGGAGTTCCAGAGATCCCAATGCCATGGATGTAGACTGACTCACCCTAGATCCTCCGACCCACGCTCGCCTGATGCGTGAGAATAGGTGCTTTGTCTGCCAGAAGATGGGGTGCTCCACCAGAAACCATCTAGGATATGCGCCTAACAACCACAAGAAGAAACCCTCGATGGCCTACACCCGAACCATCACCACCACCACTACTGAGAAACCACTTAGGGCAGTTCCACATATACGCGATGGGGGCAGCCCATCAGAATTCTTGGACAAGTACATAGCTGGTCTTGTCAAGAACAAGGGGAAGGACACAGTTGGAGACCCACTAGACATGGGTATGGAGTCAGACGAACAGGCTGCAAATGAATGAGATGAGGCTATCAATGAGTGCTCACTAGATCCCATCTTTCCCACATCTCTTTCCACTGAATCGCATTTTTAAATGGAGGAGGTAAATCAACGTTGCCTTCCTCCTACACGATAGCTCCTGTATTTATTTCTGGATCAAAAAGCAATTCTATTTGTATCCCCTTAAAGATCCGGAAACCATGGAAATTCGTTGGCAAAAATGTGCTTCTCAACAGTGGAGCCACCAGTTGTTTCATCTCAAAGAAACTGGTGGCATGGTTACAACTACCAGTCTGCGAATTGGAACATCCAATCCAAGCATGGAACATGGACAGTACCCAGAATCAATCTGGACAAATTCAGTTCAAGACAATGCTTGTCTTGGACTATGGTGGACTAATGGAGTGGCGGGACCTCCTAGTCCTAGAATGCAGCAAGAATGACATCATCCTAGGACTCCCTTGGCTGCGGGCTGTCAATCCAGAAATTGACTGGAAGAGTGGATGGGTAACAATAGCACCGTCGCACTATCGGTACATGACAGGAGACACCCCTGGTACCATTGAACAGAGATACTTGCTGAGGTATCTGGGCCATGACGAAATGGCTCACGTAGAGGACAAGATCCATTTGGTGACTCGGTCCTGGGAACCTATGCAACGGGGTAGGTTCGTCAACACACATGGAGGAATAGGGCCGGACTGTATGCTCAGGAGAGCTACTCTTTCAACGGCCATCGCTCAACAGGCTGCACAAAGCGAAGGTTTTGCTCCCGAAAGCCTTCGAGACATACAAGGATGTCTTCATGGAGAAGACAAACACAAAACTACCCCCCTCCCGACCATATGATCACACCATTGAGCTTAAGTACTCGTTTATCCCAAAACAAGCTAAAGCCTACCCTCTGAACCCTGCGGAACAAGAAGCCTGCAAAGAGTTCATCAAAGAACATCTAGAGACTGGGAAGATCTCTCCATCCAAATCTCCCCAAGCCATACCTTTCTTTTTTGTTCAAAAGAAGGACGGGAAACTCCGACCTTGCCAGGACTACTGGTACCTGAATAGCCACACCATCAAGAACGCATACCCTCTCCCCTTAATTTCTGACCTCATGGACAAATTAAAGGGATCGTCGATCTTCACCAAATTCAATGTACGATGGGGCTATAACAATGTCTTAATCAAACCAGAAGATCGCTGGAAGGCCACCTTCCTCACCCCGCTCAGCTTATTTGAGCCAAATGTGATGTTCTTTGGGATGTGTAACTCCCCAGCAATGTTCCAGGTCTTCATGGACAACCTATTTGGCGATTATATCACAGAAGGATGGCTAGTGATCTACATGGATGACCTGTCGATCCACTCAACAGATCAGGAGACCCACAACGAAAGGACGTGGAAGGTCCTAGAATGCTTCCGACAACATGAGATGTACCTCAAGCTAGAGAAATGTACTTTCTCAGCCGAGGAGGTAGAGTATTTGGGAATGATCGTAGGAAAGAACAGGGTCTGCATGGACCCGACTAAACTTAAAGCCATCAAGGAATGGAAACCACCCATAAACATGAAGGATGTTCACTCCTTCATAGGTTTCTGCAACTTCTACTGGAAATTCATCCCCTCCTTCTCCAACATTGCGTGTCCTTTATTGGACCTTACCAAGAGCACCACTACCTAGTGCTGGGGTGAAACCCAGGAGAACGCCTTCCAGAAACTGCAATATGCTTTCACTCGGAAACCAGTTCTGGCCTTCCCCGATATGACACGACCCTTTACCCTATGACCAATGCCTCATTGACTGCTTTGGGAGCAGTCTTAATGCAATCTGATTCCAATGGAGACTTACGCTTATGTGGATACCTTTCCCAGACGTTCTCTCTGGCAGAGAGGAACTATGACATATATGACAGGTGTTACGGATAGTGAGGGGGTATAACCTTTTTCCCTACCCACTCCACCCCTCACTCCGGGTCTCTGGGACGACCTACTCTTCGACTCCGGCGATCTCCTTTGGAATGGCAATCTCCCCTCACCGGCACTGGATGACACTGCATTCTAGGTAGTGTGAGGCTATGACCACTGCCATCATGGCTGCGCAAGGCAGTGGTGCAGATCTCTCCTTTCCTATTTGTATTTCCTTCGGACCATTCCTTCTCAGCTATGCTCTCTCGCGCATAGCCTCGTATTTCCAATTTCCCCCAATCCCATCTTGGCCAATTACAGTATGCCTATTTATGGTCTCAGGAAGCCTCCCCTAAACTATCTAAAACCTTATATATAGAGGCTTCTATTTTCATGTAACTCTAACCTTGATCTACACAATATACCATGTAATCACCCGTTCCGCTCGCTTCGCTCTACCACTTCACACACTTAGAGTTGGAAGTCATCTCCACTGTTGCGCTTCTGATCTTCGTGATCATCAGTGCCCCTTTTTGCTGCTTGTCCACAGAACGCCGACACCATCGGGGCAGTTCGCCACAAGAGCATCGTCATTGACACTAGAGTGCTAGGACCCTTTGTGCCTAGGCTAGGTTCTGTCAATTCCTCTGCTGTTAGAGTGCTAGGACCCTCCATCCTAGACTAGGTTTCAGCTGTATAGAGGAAGAGACATGTTCGACCACATCGCCTGTGGTGTTGCCGACCCAAATCCTAAGAAAGGACTCGATCTGCACAACCACTAGGCTTGCTTATAGAGAAAAGAGGATGATGGGGAAACCCAACAAGAACTTGACTGGAGTTCTTGGGGCATTGACATTCAGTCTTATATACTACTACATGATGTTTGTACATATTGACTACTGGTCTGTGCATCAGGTACAGTAGGGTCTAGGGTATGATATCATAGATAAGGAATGATGTCATAGGTCTAGGTCATTCTAGACTCTGACGGAAATTAAAGATAAGGG